>CDMY01000831.1:16021-86244 GCA_001179505.1 Vitrella brassicaformis | reverse complement strand
CCCCCCCCCCTCCCTCCAACCAGCATCCCCTCTCCCTTTATCTTTCTGTCTGTCAGATGACTACCACATCGCGTATCTGCTGCTGCTGAAGAAGCTGACGGTCAAGGGCCCCAAGGACGCCAAGGTCGAGGACATCGACGAGGAGCCCACCAGCATGGACGTCGACAAGCCGCCAGAGGGACAAGAGAAATCAGAGGAGGAGAAGGGCAAGGAGGGAGGCGGCGACAAGAAGGAGGGCAGCGATGGCATGAGCTTGTGAGGTGATGTGGTGTGGGGCCACACACGCAAACGGGCCCTGTTTGGCTCGTGTGGAGGCGTTGGATCGACTTACGTGCCTGCTTTAACGTCCATGGCATGGTGGCCGGACCGCCCTGCCTGCCTGCCTGCTTCCCCTCTTTGTGTGCACTGCACGTGTGTGACGACGTTTTGGACACCAGACGTGACGCCAGACGGACCAGATGAACGCATTTTGTCTTAGATGCATTGATAGCATGTAGATTGAAATCACCACACACATGTCGAGTCAGTCGAGTCAGTCGAGCAGCACACTGCCTGCATGGACGCATAGATGGATGGAGGGATGGAGGTTCGCTCACCACACGCGCACACACAACACAAACACACACGCACTCGCCGGTATACACATCGCTCGCTCGCCAGTGTCTAGCCAGCCAGCCAGCCAGCCAGCCAGCCAAACAGAAGGACGTGTAGGAAAGAAAAGGCTGATTGATGCACACATCTGCTCGTCTCACTGTCTGCGCACCAACCCAGCGGCCGTCCGACCGAGACAAAAGCCGCGATGACGGCCGTTGTCTCAGTTGGACGGGGGCGAGAGTGGGGCGCATCCGGTCAGACGCCGCAGACAGACAGACAGATCGGGAAAAAGAACAAGGACGACGACATCAAATCGGCAAGACAAACTCTCGTGACTCGGTCACACGCACGTCCCCGGCTCAGTCGGCTGAGTGCGCTGAGTTCGTGAAGGGAGTGTGAGTCCAACGCATGAATGAGTTCTCATCCTGCGAGAGACTCTCACCCCCTCCACGTCCTCGGCGCACCAGCCCAACAGAGCCAGCCTGACTGACTGACGTCACCATACAGGTTAGGTTGCAGTAGGACACACACACAGGGCAATCGGACGCTCTCTCTCTCTCCAGCCAGGTCTAGTGTTACACAAAAACGTTCAAAGGAACCACGCAAGCACTCCATCCATCCATCCATGAAATGTGTATAGCTCATGCAGCCACGCCATCAGCCAGCCAGCCAGCCAGCCATGTTTGTATGTATGTGTTGTGTCGTCTTGGCATTCAGTCCATTGGGTTGTCGTCTCTTGCTGTGCAGTCACTCTCAGCCAGCCAATCAGGACAGACAGACAGACAAGATGCGCCGCGCCTGTGAGCTAGCGCCCATACTTCTGGAACTCCCACTCGCCGTTGCCTAAACACACACACACACACACACACACATCCATTCATCCGATGAACAGACCATTCACAACACACACATCCATGCCATTTGTGTGTAAGTCTGTGCCTTACAGAGTGGGCAGACGTTCCGTGTCTTGAGCCACCGGGAGATGCAGTGGAAGTGGAAGGCGTGGTTGCACACGCCCCACGCCACTGTGCACTCCTCGCTCGTCTGAGAACCTGCACACATACAGACATACATCACACACCACACCACACACACACAACAGTCAGCATCATGTCGCTGTCTGTCGTGGTGTGTGTGTGGACATCGACGTACCTTGGTTGGCCTGGCACTCGATGCAGGGGTCCATGATGTGATTGCGGCAGATGGCACAGTTGTCCACAACGATGTCTACGCACACAATCAGACAGACAGACAAGCGCATGCCGACCGAGGGAGGGAAGGAGTCATCATCAGATCACCGCATGAGGTGTCTGTCTGTGCTCACCCCAGGCCCAGAGTGCGACGGCGTTCCACTTCTTGATCTCGAACCGCTGCTTGCCCTCCTGAGGCTCGTTGGCGGAACTGCTTGCCGCTGCTGCCGCTGCCGCTTCTGCCATCGTCAATACCAACCAAGCTACACACGCGCACGACGAGAAACGGCGTCAAAAAGCCTTGTCGCCGCAGCACTTGAAGCTCGCAATTGCTTCAAGCTCGCATTTTGTGATCGAGAAGAGATCTGCGCTGCTGGAGGGATGCAGTGAGATGCACCTTGGCGAATGCTGCCGACCAGGGATAACGAGGCGTTCCTGAAGGCCGCCCTTGCGAACGGCATTCGCGTCGATGGCAGGGGCCTGCACGACCCCCGACCCATACAGATACACTTCGGCAACACTTACGGACACGTAAACCGCCACACAAACAGACGCATGAATGAATCGGCTGCCATCGATGTGCTTGTGTCTGCGCTACAGGTGGAGGTGACCCTCGGCCGCAGCCGTGTGCTGTGCATCGTGGCGGGGGAGGTGGTGGCACCCTACGCAGACCGCCCCAACGAAGGGTTCCTGTCGTTCAATGTGGACTACGGCCCCATGGCCTCGCCGCTGTTCGAACTGGGCCGCACCAACGAGGCCGCCATGGAGGTGTGCAACCTCGTCGAGCGGCTCCTCAAGGGCAGCCGCGCCATGGATGTCGAGAGCCTTTGCATACTCGGCGGGGCCAAGGTGAGTCGGTGGGGGGTGGGTTGTGGGCAAGGGGGAAGGAATTACGTGTGTGTCATTCGTGGTGGCTCGCAGGTGTGGTCGCTGCGTGTGGACATCCGGGCGCTGGACGACGATGGGAACCTCTGTGACGCGTCGGCCCTGGCGGCTCTGTGTGGCGTGCTGCACTTTAGGAAACTGGTGGGGCGGGCAGACAGCACAGATGGATTGATGGACGCGACCGACGTCCGTGGTGGCGGTGTTTGTCTGTGTGCGCAGGATGTGACGCTGTCGGGTTCGCAGGCCATCATCCATTCGTCTGAGGAGAGGGAGCCCGTCCCACTCAGGTCAGTCAGTGAGGCGACACCGGCCCACACTTCACGCATCCATGGATCCATTTGTGTGTGTCGTGTTGCATCGACTGTTGCTCTGCAGTGTCCACCACCTTCCCGTCCTGATCTCATTCGGCTTCTTCGACGACGCTGAAACATTCGTGGTGAGGCTCGCACACACGATGCACACCTGGACATCGTTGTGTTGTGTCGTGTGGCGTCAGGTGGATCCGTCGTCGGCCGAGGAGTCGGTGATGCGGGGGCGGCTGTCGGTGGCTGTCAACCAGCACGGCGACCTGTGTGCCATCCACAAGGCGGGCGGCCTCCCCATCGACATGCAGCCGCTGCAATACTGCATGCAGGTGGGCGGTGTGCCACTGGGGAGGGAATGGCGAGGGAGAAAGACTGGCTGGCTCTGTGTGTGTGTGTTGTTGATGGGTTCAGCTGGCTGTGTCGAGGGGCAAGGACGTGGCCAAAATGGTCATGGACGAAATCGAAAAGGTAGCTGGGAGCAGCTGTTGCATGCACACGCAGCTGGTGGATGGATCATGCCCATATGTGTCTGTTTGATGGATGTATCAGGACAAGCAAAAGCGCCGAGAAGCACGGAGGAACATACACAAGAAGTAAGCATCAACATATGCAGACAGGCACATTATGTCATAGGCCACCATTGCGTGTTCGCTTCCTCGCCCCTTGTGCAGGTACGAGGATGCTCCCGTTACTGTCCCAATGGAAACCCTCCCAGCCCGAAAGCCAGAAGACGTCGAGATGGAACCAGCACCTGCCGCAGCCCCGCCAGAGCCGCCACCGGCACCATCAGCTGCTGCTGCCGCCGCCGCCGCCGCCGCCGCATCTGCAAGCTCGATCGGCGCCAAGAGGCGTCGCGAGTCGCCCGACACCCCCAACCTAATCCCCACCCCGGCCCCTGGCCCCTCTGGCGCCTCTCCCATGGCGGCGGGCAGGCGGCCGCCCACGCAGAAGGGCAAGGTGGGGAAGCAGCGGATAGCCCCCGAGATGAATAACTTCATGGACCTGACCCTGGAGTCGGATGAAGACGTTGGAGAGAGAGACAAGGGAGCGCAAGACGGTGGTGGTGGTGGTGGCGACAGAGGCGAGGAGGGTGGCACGAGCGACACGTCCCTCGACCAGCGGTTCGGGGCGGTGTCGCTGGACAGGGGTGGGGAGGAGAACAAGGCGGCAGTAGGACAGCCAGCCGGTGCTGTTGCGGCTGCTGCTGCTGCTGCTGCTAGTGCTAGTGCTAGTGCTGGCGCTGTAGGCGGTGTGAAGGCCGATAAGAGGGAGGAGATAGTGATAGACGATGATGATGAGGACGATTTGGCGTCGGCTGTCAAGGTGCAGAAGCGAAAGTCAAAGAAGAAGAAGGGATAAATAGATAGGCGCAGAGAGACATACAGACGGACGCATCTATACTAGGAGACGAGGGTACATGTATTGTGTCAGTCAGCTAAAGGGTGGTTGTGTGGTTGTTTGTTTCTTGATTAACAATGTGAGTGTGGTCTCATCGAACAGTGGGCTGACGGGGGGACACTGTGTGTTAACGTAATGATCTTCAGATGCATCTTCTGACATCAATGTCTCCGCTCACCCCTCGACTCTGTGCATTTATATCGCTAACACATCACTCACCCTCACGCCACACTACACGGCAGGCGACCGCGGCAACAGCTCCTCAGCAAACAGCTGAGGGACATACATACACACGCATGGATCCACCACAAGATGGTGAACACACCCATGGACGCATTGCATTGGTGTCTCACCAGCTCAAAGCCGCCAACCGAGAGGAATCTGACGTAGTGCTGCCAGGTGAACTCCTCGTCTCTCGCCCCCTTGGTCCCGGCGGCAGCCACCAGCAGCTGCGCATCCTCCGCCGACAGACCAAACCCATCAGGCGCTTCCTCTGTCAGCGCATCAACGAGGCTGCCAGCCGTCCTGGAACGAACAAACATAGCGAGACATCATTCTTCCTTCTCATTGTCTCAGGGTTCTTCCGCACCTGAATGCCTCGCTCTCCTCGTATGGCTGTCTCAGCAGCCTCATGTGCTTGTCGTGCCAGTCCTTGGCCACCGCCTGGGTGAACTCCTCAAACGACACGTTCTTTCCCCCCGCCGTCACAGCACTCAGCTGCGGCGCCAAGTCAGTATCACTCAGCTCATTCGCCAGCTTGACAGCAGCCGGGAAGGGCAATGCGAACGCGGCCGGCACCTCAGAGTCGTCGTCGAGCATCTGGGAGAGGCTGGTGAAGCTCATGACCTTGACAGCATTTGCGAATGGCTCCTCCCAGACTGTCTTTGCGATCGACTCTAGTGCACTGAGGGGCACAACGAGGTCGTGCGCCTGAGTTGGGAAGAGGCCTTCGGCGGCGCCTGCCGGTTTGGCAGAGACGGATGAGGGGGGAAGGGCGTCGGGGAGGCTGTAGGTCTGGGGAAGACGGGCGCATGTCTCGAACAGCTGCTCGAAGTCCCTGAATGATCACGTGTGCGGGTGTGGGGGAGAAAGAGGACATTGTGAAGAGACATGAGCGATGAATCACCACCCATTCTTCGTCAAGGTCTCACTGAAGGCAGACGCCGCTTCGTTCCAGCAAATCATCTGCAGAAGACCATATATACATGCGTCGACTGTTTGCTTCTCCTGGCGCGTTTTGCTTCACTGAAGGGCCCACCCGACACGTTTTTGAGAGCATCTGCCGGTCTTTCTCGAATGACTCGTTCTAGAATGTCCTTCAAGGCGCCATGCAGCTCCGGGGAGAGCTCTGGCCAGTCCATTGTCGACGTCTTAGCGGACGTCTTCTCGTGCGAGCTAAGATGTTGATCTCCCAGCAGCTCGCACTCCTTGTGTGGAAGGGGGCAGCATCAACAGAGCAGAGGCCTTGTTGCGAGAGTGAGTTGCGATCTGCCTGCGCCGATGGATGGCTTACCCAAGAAACTGCGGAAAGGCCTGGCTGTCGGCAAGAGGCCTCTCGACGAGGGCAAGAACACCGAAGATGGAGGCCCTGTTTTGCCCGGCGGCTCCGCCGGCCACGCTACCAGTGCTGCCGAAGAGGAGGCTGCCGTCCCCTCTATTTTGTCACATATCGTCCCTCTCACGCTGCAGCTGCCCGCCAGACCTGAGGACACTTTGGGGGAGGGCAGCAACGAGGACGGGCTCATCGAGCGGCAGCGGCTGGCAGACCGTCTGAAGGTGCGCACACATCGAAACACACAGCAGGTTGCGGACCGACTTGCGGACATGGCTGTGGATGTGTGTGTGCAGCGGCCCGACCTCTATCTGCATCAGACGAAGACCTTAGGTGCGCTGGGCGTCAGTAAGGCGGACTACAAGCGCAACTTGCTTCGCAGTCAGCATGGCAACATCGTCCCTCCCATCCACCCCGACGAGGCAGCACGGATGTTGTCGAAGGTCGCCGATCAGGCGCATGGGTCCCTTTCCCGACCTGATGGCGAGTGGAAGGAGGAGGTCGCTGCCAGCCTCAGGCAACACATGCTCCATCATCGAGTCTTGTGCGTGCGCGTGCGGAGCGATCCATACGGAGCATCCGCTCCCTGGTGTCCGCCGTATAGACGCGGGGTAAGGAAGCTCACAAATCATCCTCGCGCACTTGTTCATGGCTTCTCTGCATTTGCCTCCGTGCAGCCCCTCTGTGTGAGTTTGGCCGACGGGCGTGAGGCCGGCGACCCCTCCGCACCGACATCGGTATCCCCAGAGGAGAAGGGGCACTTCGAGACGGCGGTCCGCATGACGATGAAGCAGGCGTGCGAGGAGGGGCACCCCCACGAGACGGGCAGCCGCAGAGTGAACCTAGGCACAATCGCAGAGAAGGTGGTGGACGAGCTGATGGACCGCGGAGTGGTCGTCGGCAGCCACCCCAAGACCATCGTCCTGCTGTCAGCCGTGGAGGTGCTTCCCTCTGACTGGCTGTATGATGGATCCGCCGCCGGGGTGTCTGTCAAGTGCACCTGGGGAGCGGGCAGCCTGTGGTTCTACTTCGTCAGATGGAATCCCCTCTGCAGCACCACCGACAGCAGCGCGTCTTTTGTGTCGGCGGACGCGGAGACGACCATCAACACCATAGCCCGTACCCCAGCCCCCTCCCCGCCCCCTCCCGCAGCCCACTCGTCGGTGCAGAGGGCCGAAGAGAGGCGCGACAAGCGGCGGCCAGAGGACCCCAGCCGGCAGTCTACCAGGCTGCTAGACAGAGACCTCTCCCAGCATCAGGGTAAGGCATATTCCCCCGTCGGCAGCTCGTCGTCCTTCCTCTTCCCGGCCAATCTCCGCAGCGCCATCGGCACGCCCGGCGGGCCAACTCGGTTGGCGGCCACCAAGGGGACGGCTCGCGGGCGGATGCACAACGACGATGGGCCGGACGGTGAGGACGGGGGCGGTGCCGACGAGCGGCACTCACGGCCCGAGAAGGGTGGTTCCCGCGATGCGACGCCCGATCTGGTGGAGGAGCTTGACGAGCTTATCGCGCGCTGGCAGGATGAGACTCTCAAGCGGGTGGACCCGAACGGCCAGAAGATGACGGCCATGCTGCGGGCGGTGCGGGAGATGTACGCCCACGATCAGCTGGTGGCAGAAGATCAGCGCAAGGCCGTGCAGTCCAAGGAGGACCACCAGCTCGTCTTCGAGCTGCTGCCAAATCCCGGCTTCCCCGACCCCTCCCTCCTCGGCGGTGTGCTCTTTCGCCACGCCCTGCAGGCGTGTGTGGTCCACGGTGCGGCCGGGTCGCTCGAGTCGCTGCTCAGCGAGACGCTCGTCAAGCCGACCGAGAAGGACAAGGGGAGGCTGGCTGTGGGGGAGGTGCGGACCAAGAGGGGCGGGAAGGTGCTCCAGTGGAGCGACCTGACCCTGGATCCTCTCGATCCATCGTGCATGTACCGTGATGAACCTCTCAACCTAGTCACCGCAGGTCCGCAGACAGACAGACAGGCAGACAGAGAGGCAGACAGAGGTATGGACGGCTCGGCACTTACTGCACGTTGGTGTGGATCTTGTCTGTGTGTTCAGACTATGTGCCGTCCCCCCTTGTCGTCCAGGCGGCCGTGGCCAACGCGCCCATCCAGACCATGAAGGTACGCCCGGAGCCCGTCGTGCTGGCTGCGTGTAAGGATACGTCTGTGTGTCTGTGTTATGCAGACGCTGCTGGCGTACAACGCCGATGTGAATGCGCGAGGCTATGCCGGCCAGACAAAGGTGATTGACGGCAAGATCAGCTACAACACCTCCGCCGTCGGTAAGCGGCAAGGAAAGATATTGGTGAAACACAGCCTCATTGCATTGCCTTCCGTGTGTGTGTGCAGGTGCGGCTGCCATTTGGCACCGTCCTGATCTCCTCGGTTTCCTTCTTCGTGAGGCAAGAGCCGACCCCGCAGTGCCGGCAGTCGTGACGTTTGAGCGCGGACACGGTAGGTACCACAGACCCCATCTATCAACGAATGACCTCCTGCGTCCCTGTTTGTGCCCCCTCCATCCTTCTCAGGCCCCCCCGTCCACCTTTCTTGTGACTTGCTTCAGCTGGTCTGCATGGGCAACCCGAATGCGCAGCCGGAGGGGCAACAGCAGGAGGCCCTGGCCACTATCGAGGTGCTCGATGCGGAGGGACTGATCAAGCACGGCGAGAATTGCAGCGGCATCTTCGACATCAACGGCAGGGACTCATATGGCGAAAGGCCTCTGCACCTGGCGGCCGGCAGCGGCTGGTGCAGCCTGGTCGAGTGGCTGCTCAAAGGGGGCGGACCCTGGGGCTGTCAACAAGTTCAACGATACGCCTCTCGCCGTCGCACATCTATTCGGCCGGAAGGTCAGCTCAAGGAATGGCGTCCAATAAGCCGTGACAGTGAGTGGGTCCGAGGTCGTGCTGCTGAAGCATTTCCCTGCCCAATCGGGGCGTTCGGCCACCAGCACTGCTGCAGGACTCAGCACGGGAGCGCCTTCCCTCCCCACGGCAAGCGAAAGATCGCCCCACACATATATGGCAGGGGCACCCACACACACACACACAGACCGCACCGTTTGTGTGGATGGATGGATACAGGCGGCTGCGGCTGGTGCGATGGAGGAGGGCGGCGGTGTCGACTCGCCAGCGGCCGCGGCACACGGGAGGAAGAGGCAGGAGCTGCGTGAGAAGGCGACCAAGGGCATGATGGAGATGAAGGCCAGAGCGCGAGGGATCCGTGAGGCATGCAAAGAGGATCAGCTTGCGGATCAATGCAAGCCCGTCGATCTCAAGGAGGGCTTCTCGCTTCTAACATGGCTCTTCACTCCCTTGGTCTCCTACATGAACGGCTTCGTGCTGAAGCAGGCCCTCCAGTCATCCGTCTGGTACGGCTCGGCTGGGTCACTCGACACACTGCTGCGGGGGAACTTCATCAAGCCGACGGAGGAGGAAGGCGACGGGGGTCTGTCGGTGGGGCTGGTGCGGGCGAGGGACCGGCGGATCCACAATTGGCGAGACCTTTCGCCCGCGAACATCGAGCCATTCGATGGCGAGAGAATCAAGCCTGACCGTAAGTGAATAAGCAAACCAAGATCGAAGGGTGATGTCTGATTACGTCTGGATGGCATCAGGGTATGTGCGGACGCCTTTGCTGATTCTGGCAGTCGCGTCTGATGCTCATTCTGCGCCGCAGATCGTCAAGGTACGCCAGTAGAGAGGCCACATGAGACCACTTGGCCGCCTCTCATGGGCTTGCCTGTCTGTCTGCCTCTGCAGTCGCTGGTCGAGTCCAATGCCGACGTCAACGAAATCGGTCCGGTGTTTTTGGGCGGTGAAACCAGAAAAGTTATGAAGTCATCGGCTGTCGGTGAGTGTCGAGAGGACAGGGCATGACAGAATAAGATGAGGAATGCCGGATGGACACAGGTCTGACTTGGTGTCTTCAGGTGCTGCTGCTTTCTATCATCGCCATGAGATCCTCGACTACCTTCTGCAGCAGCCGCATGCCGACCCGTCAGTCCTCTCTGAGGGGGACTTCCCTGCGGGCCTGAACATCCTTCAGCTAGCCTGCGTCGGCGCAGACGAGGACCCGGAAGGCAACCAAGATAACGACAGTGAGCGGCTGGTCGATTGAGCCAGACTGACCCGCGCTAACGCCCTTGTGTGTGGCGACAGCTCCCCGGCCCCATCCTGAGCCCACGGTGGGCAGTCACAAGAGCCGCAAGAAGGCCGCCAGCAAGGGCAGACGGGCCGGCAGCGACGATCTTGCGCAAGAGGCGGGACCACAGGCGGCCGGCGGCACATCGACGAAGGAGGCAGAGCAAAAGGAGAAGGCCCGGCAGTCGCGTGCAGTGGCCACCCTGGATGTGCTCGAACGCCGCGGCCTGACGCGCAGCGCACCGGCCGAGGGCAATGGAGGGCGTCGCAAGAGGCCCGTCCTGAGTCTGCACAGCCGTACCAAGACGGGCTGGTCTCTGCTGCATTGGGCGGCTGCCAATGGGTGGTCCGGGATTGTCAAGTGGCTGCTGGAGAGGGAACTGGACGCTGAGGCCGTCGAGATGTGTGGACATACACCCCTCGATGTCGCCCGCCTTTTGGGCCGGAAGGTCAGCAGACAGGAGGAAGGCACACCACGTCAGCCGCTTCATTTGTTTGGTGTGTTCAGTCTTGTGTGGACGTGTTGATGGCTCATCGGGAGGCCCGTCAGAAGGCGGCGGCTGCCGAAGTGCGGCGAGAGGAGGAGATGGCCCGCAAGAAGGAGGAGAAGGCCGCCAGAAAGCGCGAGCAGAAGCGTCTCAAGGTGCCGTGCACCGCTGCACACATGGATACTGCATGTGTGTGTCATTGCCTTCAGCGATTGGCGGCTCAGCAGGCCGAGTCAGCGGCAGATGGCGAGACGGAGGAGGCCGACGACACACAGCACCAGACTGAAGAAGTAGATCAGGTGACGGAGGAAGCTGCTGCGCCGCTCAGCTGCCCGCCAGACACACGCAGCGACAGGTGCAGACAGAGCCACCGACACTTCTCACCAGTGGCCCCCATCTGCTGTCCTTCTGTGTGTGGCGCACAGTGTCGAGCCGGCCTTCTCTGACGCCCCGAGTGGCCGCCACCAGCAACACGTCCTCAGCCAGGAGCCTCGAGCGGGTGTCGGCCCTTCGCCATTGCCCCCTCTCCCTCTCTCCCCTGCTCATGGCGCGCCGGCCCGCCACTTGTTTGCTGCCCAGCGGCCGTCCAGCTCATCGTAAGACACTCAGAGGAGACCCACCACACGCGGAGTGAGACGCTCTGTCGTGTGTGTGTGTGTGTGTGTGTCATCCGTCCGTCAGGTCCTCATTTGCCGACCCGCCGGCGTCATCGACGGTCAGCACGACGCCCGCCGACCGGCCCTCCTCCGCACAGACGTCAGCCCGACACGACCAGTGACTCCCAAACATAGCTCCAATCGACTGTGTGGTCTGTAGCTGTCAATGTGGCTGTGTGTGCGCAGGTTCTGCCCGGCTGATGTGACGGCTCAGCTGCGGGCCGACCTGAACGGATGCATCGACAAAAAGGAAAGGTCAGGCGTCACAACAACAACACGGCCATGTGTGTCATACCAATGTGTTTTTTGTTCCGTGTGTGTGCAGCCTGGAGGATCATGCAGGCCGACCATCCCCTCTTGCCAGCGTCGAGTTTGCGTCAACGGGCGGGGCCAAGAGAGGAAAGAAGAAAGACAAGAACAAGAAAGCGGCGGGTGGAGGTGCCGCATCGGCACCCCAGCTGAGTGATGCAGACGACGTCACAGGCCCGTAAGTAAATGTCAAGATGCGACACACGTAGACAACACACATCGATGGTATCCTGGCTTTCCTGCGGCTCTGGTGTTGGTTCTGAGACGCCTTGTGGCCCTCTGTCCGGCCCTCCAGGCATCCGTTACGGCAACCAGCCGCCATTGTGTGTGCGTGGCAGTCTTGAGGATGAGATCGATGCCATGCCGTCATCTTCGTCGAGCGCTCCCCCGCCGCCCGCACCGAGGTCGGCACAGATATACACACAGATATGGAAGAGGCCGCATCGCCATGCGTCTCCTTGTCTGATGTGTGTGGGTGCAGTGCTGCTGCGGATGACGAGGACCGGGAGCAGCAGGAGGCGATCGCCGCTTCGCTGCAGTCGGCTGCGGATCGGTGGGAGGTCATCAAGAGTGACGCCAACTCAGCTTACAAGCAGAAGAACCAGTGAGCACAGACGATGAGCACACGAATACTCGCGTGAGGCATAGTCGCCTGTTTGTGGCTGTGTGAATGCGGCAGTCTGGAAGCGAAGCTGCAGGCTGAGAAGGCCATGGCCGAGGCGTCGAAATCCCACGAGCAGCGCCTGACCGAAGAAAACGACAGACTCAAGATGGCCAACCCCACGTACGCGCAGCCGTAACCCATCCATACACTATCCCCCTTTCATGTATCTGTCTTTCCTGCTGCAGCCTCACCGACGACGAACTCGACCTAAAGGCCACTGCTGATGACGTCAAGTACTTCCAGGACACTATCAACGGCCGCTTCAACGTGCTGCAGGCGCTCGTGCTCTCGAGTAGCGACCAGCTGGTGCATCTCGCCCAGAACACTCCTGATGGGTCATCGTCATCGGAGGAGCCGGCCCCCGACACACATGACAGGGAGCTTCGCCCCTACTTGCCTCCAGAGGCCCCCTCGCCGACCAGCCCTCCATCTGCTGCGGCAGGCGAGTCTGTCCAATGGCTGGAGGAGCTGGAGAGCAGCGCCCTCGAGATCCCCCAGAAGTGTGTGCTGGCGTCCAAGCGGCTGGAGGAAATCGATCAGGACATCGCCAAGTGAGAAAGCGCAGAGAGAAATGGCCAAAAGAGATGGATTCTTGTGCATCTGTGCCGCCTGCTGCTGCTGCAGGTTGGTGTATGAGGTCGGCCAGGCCGCTACCGACCGTGAGGCATCCGAGACCCGTCTGCGGGGCCTAATCGAGCAGCACGACGAGCTCAAGCGACGCGACGGGGAGCGGTGGGGCACACCACACCCACAGCCATCCTTGCCACTTCATCCATCTCTCTCCATGTCTCTCTTCTGTCTGTCAGGCTGACCAGAGAGAAGCTGACCACCCTCAGGTCGCTCGAGGACGTCATGGACTTCCAGCTGGCCGCCTCGCATGAGATCCAGCGTCTCAAAGGAGCTCCTGGTGCGCTCGAGCGACCACCAGAGGCGGCTCGAGAGTGAGGACTTCCAGCGTGACGTGGAGCGGCGCATCGCGGCCGAGCGCGAGGCGCGTGAGAAGGAGGCAGCCGAGCAGCTAAAGCGTCAGGAGGAGGCGACGGCCAAGAAGATTGCTGAGATGCAGCAGCAGCTGGATGAGGAGAGGGGCAAGCCCAAGCAGAACATCACATCATGCGTGGTGTGCCAGGAGGAGCCCAATGTCATCATCATGATGCCCTGCCGGCACAAGTGCCTCTGCACAGGTGGCTGGCTGGGTGGGTGCCTGTCAGACCAGCCGCTGTGTATCACGGATTGATGGTCTCATTCATGTGGGCATTCAGGTTGTTTCGAGAATCTCAAGAAGACGCACACCGGCAGGAAGATGCCGTGTCCCATCTGTCGCCGGCAGTGCAGCAAGGAGGACTCGGGGACCGTGTACGAGCAGGGCCTCTGTGATGACTGAATGAACAGTGTGTGGAATGGACGGACAATTCGTTGGCATCCTTTGCACGTTTTGCCTTCTCTCTTTGGCGTGGAACTCATGTGTGAGGATGTCTGTCTTTTCTCATACCTCTAGGCAAATGCATACGACGAGTGAGCAGTGCGTGGAATGGACAATTAGTGGGCCTTTGTACGTTTTTCCCTCTCCCTTTTGCGTGGATCTCAGCTCTAATCCTCTCGGTTTTGTGTAGATCCTCTCTATCTCTGTATGTGTGTGTGTGCGTATTTATGTGGCTCTCGCATCTCTCACATGCACAGTGTATGTAATGTCAGTGCATGGTTTGTAGTGTGTCATGCAGTGAGTGTTTTGTGTGCCTGTGAGACATGCATGGCGTTCCATGAGACTGAATTTATCGGGGTCCCTGAAGTGATGGATGATAGCCACACGTCCAATGACATGATGACAGACATGCATTCATTCGTCGACTGATGGCTTTCATCAGATCTAATATATGTGAAGTCCCATTGGATATCGCCATGAGTTCCCACACGCATCATCAAGAGTCACTGACTGCGCGCAAACCATGTACACACACAGCTATCTGTGTGGCTTGTGCTGCCTGAGCAGATCAATAAGCTTCCTGAGCCCTGCGCTCTGCCGACTCGCATCCACACTCATCCGGTGTGCCTGTACCATCTCCTGGCACCCCGGCGCCCCAGCCATGCACTGTGAGATGCTCTCCTCATACTCCTCGTCATACACAGCTCGGGACAGACTCCTGCATGCGGCACACGGATGGACGCACAAAATGACGTGTGTGTATGAGGATGTGGGCGTGCGGACCTTTGCAGGGGTGAGAGTCTGAGTGCCTCGATGAGGGCATCGGGATCGTCCAGGGCACTGGGGCTCAGGCGCAGTTGGGTCTCCTGGGGTGTGTTGACCTTGTCAGCAGGGGCATCCACCCAGATCGTGAAACAATACCTGCAAACAGGCAGGCAAACCAGACATACACACAAGGCAATGCCCAGGTATCATATCAACCCAACGGAGAGTCTGACGTCGGGTCTCACTCACCTTTCCGCATGGCATGGCATCACTCGGTGCAGCACTCTGTCGGACCTGTCAATCCATCAGCCACCCATCCATCCAGCCAGCCAGCCATCCATCGACTAGCCATCCATCCATCGGCTCATCCATCGGTCGGCTGGCCTCACTCACTCAGCACCAGAAGATGACCATGCGGGCCATAAGGGGCGGGACGACCACAGCCTCCTTCAGGAACGGCAGCAGCACGATCTCACCGCCATCGCCCTCCTGCCAGTCGGGGTTGAGGTACACCAGACATGTGACCTTTCGGTTGCACGGCGGGCCCGCGTTGTCATAGCTGACACACACCACACACACATACACATCACACACGATAGATAGACGGCAGATCAATCCGTTGGCTGCTCCTGCTCAGTTTGCTCACTGGAATGGGAAGCATCCGCCGCTGCCCCTGTTGCACTGTATCTTGATGCTCCGCGCCTCTGTCCCCTTCAACAGCTCCACACTTGACCCCAGCCACTTCAGGCAGCACGACAAGGCCTCCACCAACGCGTCGCTGGCCCAGAGCGCATCGAACTCAGGCACCTTGGACCGGGCCTCGCCGTGCAGGTCCAGCTCGTAGCTGACACGCGCAGAACGAACTTGCAATGAGGACGTGAGAGAGCATCTGTGAGTGCACTGTGTGTTCCTCTTCCTCTCTTTGTACTGTACACGTTTGGTTTGGTGAGCAGCGCCTGTCCGAACTTGGTTCGGTTGGGTATCAGCAGGCCGCTCTCCATCAGCCATACCGCCTCCTTCCGCAGTGCAGTCGCCCACTCGTGGGAGAAACAGCCCTGCCAACAATACCACACCCACACAGCACAGCACAGCGCAGCACATCCAATCAATGCGCTGGAATGAACAGACCTCCGTGTCCACTCCACGCCTACGTCGATGATTGCGAAGCCCTCAGCGACCTGCAAACAACACCAGAAGGCAGAGATCCACGACAGAAGGGCTGTGTCTGTCTGCCGTGTGGTCCTCTTCCGTACCAGGTGGGCTATCTTGTCCTCTGTGATGACGCTGCTGAAGCAACTGAAATCTCGGGAAGGACTCATCAGACAAACAGTAGCCAGCCAAGAAGATCTACTTCCGCATCCCACTCGCTGCGAGTGGAGCTTGAAACCACTGGAGCTCGTAAGCTCGCAGATTGGAAGGCGATGTCGTTGACCTCACTCATGGCCTTGAGGAGAGCCAGATGATGTAGTCTTGAGGCCTCTTGGCTTTTCGGCCGCCTTGTGCGTCTGATGGAGCAGGTGCGGACCAACTGGCGGGACAGGCGGTATCCCCTGTCGGTCCCATTGGCCCTGGACGTGCTCAAGCGTGACTTCAATGCCAGCAAGAACCACCAGAAAAAGATCGACAAACTCTGCGAGACCTATGACAGCTTCAGACGCGTCCGGGGCGATGGTGCGTATGGCCACGAAAGAAAAAAGGGATGGGTCGCCAGGGGCGTTGATTGCAATGGCGTGGACCTGGTGTGTCGTTTCGGCGGCTTGGCTTGGTGTGTGGTGTGTTTGTTGTGTGGTGCAGGGAACTGCTTCTATCGTGCGTTGGGTTTCGCCCTGCTGGAGTTGCGCGAGACGGCCGCGTACAACTTTGACATTCCTGCCGATGTGCTGGCGGAGGATGACCTGGCGGTGCAGTATGGCCGTTTGCAGTGCCTCAGGGGCAGTGAGCTCTACTGGCAACTCATGACCGACGCTGACCTGGACCTCGCCATAGGTACCTACCTTTGTAACCACACTTACCTACACCACAGCATAGTAAAGCACAATCGCGCCGTGTCATGTGAGTTGTCCTGTCCTGTCCTGTCCTGTCCTGTCCTGTCCCTCCTCTCTCTCCTTTGCTTCATTCAGTCAAGATGCTCCGCCGGCTGGTGCGCAAGTACATGTTGGAGCACGCCGACGAGTCTGTGACGCCCTCTGAGGACGGTGTGCTGACCATCTCCGAGTACGTGTCGACCTACCCCATCCCCGCCACCTCCAGCCCCAGCCCCAGCGCCGGCGACGCGTCGTCCCCCGCCGACTCACCCACACTGCAGGAGGCATGTGGCGGCAAGAGCAGCAGCTCGGGCGCCACGCAGCAGCAGGGACAGCAGGGACAGGCTGCTGAGGAGGAGTTTTTCCAGAGTGTGGAGCAGTACGTGGAGATGGAGATCATGGAGATGGGTGAGAGGCGGAGGAGGGAGGGAGGGAGGGAGGGACTGATGCATCCATCGTGGCTGAGGGGCTGAGGTTGTGTTGGTGTATCTGCATCTGTATCTGTATTTGTGTGTGGGTGTGTCAGGTCGTGAGGCGGAGGGCGGTTTGGTGTTTGCCGTGGCCTCGATAGCGCTCAACGTCAACATCCACATCGTGCAGCTGGTGACAAAACAAAACCACACGACAGCAACGCACCCCTCCCTCTCCTCTCTCGCTTGACTTACTCACTCATGTCCTCTCTCTGTGTGTGTCAGGACAACACCGACGCTCTGTGTCCGCTGTACGAGTACCCCGAGGGATCGGTCATGATGCCCGGCACCACTCCTGTCGTCCTCCTATTCCGTCCAGGCCACTACGACCTCCTCTACGCCACGTACGTCTCCAATCGCACACACACACGGTGCACACGGCATACGTATTGCTGCCTGTCTGTCTGTCTGTCTGTGGTGTGGTGTGGTGCCATGCCGACAGGTCCCAGACGCGTCGGTTCAAGGAGATGAGTGCGTTCCAGGCACAGTGTAGCGACTGTGGGGCCTCCACCGTGCTGCGAGCACTGGTACGTCATCTGGGGACACAACCGACCACCCCACGCCTCAATGATCGAACGAACGGTGTGTCATCTCCCTCCTCGGGGTGTGTGTTCCACAGGACATGTTGATCTGCTTCCACCGGTTGTGTGTCACCTGCAAGAAGAAACTCGGGCGGGAAGAACACGTAAGAAGCAAGCAAACTTACCACACACACGCACACACACACATTCACACACACATGGGAGGGTGTGGTGTGTATGTGTGGGCCCCACTTCTTGTGTTGTGTGCAGGAGTCTGTTGATGACCTGGAGTGCCCCGTGTGCTCGCACTCGACGGCCGAGGGTGCGGACGGCAACGGCACGGGGCAGAAGACCATGCAGTGCCCCATCTGCACATGTCGGGAGGAGCTGCTCAGACTGCCGTGCTGCAAGAAGGTATGCATTGCAATCACCTACCTACACCATCATGACCGACACACGTCCACACACTCTACTCTTTACACATGGTGTGTTGCTGGTGGGTGGATGGCTGGATGGCTGTGTGCAGATAGTGTGCAGCACCTGTGCGAACGACCACCTCACCTACAATCGCAGGACGACCCTCCTCCAGGACGTAAGGACACACACACACAGCGAAGCAGCTACCGACTGAAACACACACACACACACACGTCCCTCTAACTTTATCGCTTTGTATGTTGTTCTTGATTGATTCAGAACACGCGTGTGTTCGTGACGGAGTGCCCCATCTGCAGGCACAACGACCTGTACGCCTACTTCACGGCAGCCTTCGACTCACAGACGCCCATGTCGCCCCTCCCAGGCCCCAGCGGCGGCCGCACCGTCAGCCCCGCCGCCCCGTTGATGTCGCACCCATCGCCCCCGCCCGTTAGCCCCCCGAGCGACACAGACGAGCCACCCGCACACCCACAGCCACCATCGCCGTCCGTGTGGGGCAGCCGAGACGGCATCCGCCCACCTGCGAGTGCTGCGGGCAGCCTGCCTCCTTTGGTGGTGGGGGCGCCCCCTCCGCCGCTGAGGCCTCCGCCGTGTGGTCTGGTGTTGGTGACCGACGAGGGCACGCTCAAGGCGGGATGCGGCAACCCCAAGTGCACGAGCGAGCACAGGCACCGCTACCTCATCAGGGGCACCTGCTGCGACCTGGTCATGTGTGTGACCTGCTGGAGCACCTGCACCGAGTACTCGGGGCCGCAGGGGGAGGCCCACTTCAACTGCCCACGGAGCTGCGGCATGGAGACGGACTCGCCAGCGAGATTCAACCGCAAGGCGTGTCGCGACTTCTTCCTCGAGAGCTACGGCCCCCTGCGGTGCGCCGAGATGCAGATCCCCGTGGCGGCGACGACACCTGCTGCCACGACCCCCCTGCAGGCCAGCCCCACGGCCATCGACGCGCCCCCCGCCCCCCGGCCACCGAAGCGGACCGTCAACGTCTATGCATATTCCGGTCAGTCGGCGAGCACCACCAACGGGGTCACCGGCACGCACCATCGACCGGCCCCGGCTGGCCGCGAGGCGCCCTCGGCCTCGGTAGACCGTGACGTCTACGAGAAGGAGTGGGGGTCGGCTGCTGACGGTGGCAAGGACGACAGCCGGTGGCACTACGAGCCCATGCAGAACGGCTACAGCCCTGCCGATGCTGCTGTTGCGTCGTCCTGTGCATCGCCCCCGCCCCCGCCCCCACCTCCCCCGCCGCCCCCACCACCCCCTCCCGGCCCGTGCGGCAGCGGCCATCATCGCATGACCAACGGTCGTTCTGCCGGGCGGGGCCTGGCACTCCCTGACAACCGACGTGACAGCCGGAAGGGCATGCGCAACGGTCGTGGGGGCGGTGGGCGCCCCATCGATCATCGGTCGGAGGAGGGCCAGCACGACCACATGCTCAATGGGGTCAATGGTGTGAGTGGGGGCCAGCGGCGCGATCATGGGAACTTGAATGGCGGCCCCGGGCTGCTGCCCACCCCAGACATGCCACCCCTGCCAGCCGAGAGCGGCAGCAACAAGATTTCTGTGCGACCAGTGACCTTCTCCTCGGCGCCAGGGAGCGGCGGCACCAAGCCCAAGGCCAACCACCAGGCACCCACCAGGCAGCAGCGACAATGCCCCCCGCGGGCACCAGCAGCATCGTCGTCATCTGCGGGGCGACCGGCCTCTGAGTGGAAGGAGAAGAGCGCCCCCTCGCCCCCCTCTCCCGCCCCCAACAATGTCAAAGTCGATTCGGTGGTGGATCTGCCGCCCCCTCCCCTGATCGACACCAAGGCGCCCCCGACGCAGGACGAGAGGGATGGGTGGAGGGCCGTCCGCCCCAAGTCCTCCAGAAGCGGCGAGGTCGATGGGCCCAAGAAGGGGTCGGTGGCTGCTGCTGCCAGTGCAGCCGAGGAGGGGGCGGAGGGGGCGCCCTCGACCGGCAGTAGAGACGGAGGGGCATCGCAGGCCACGGGCGAGGACCTGTCGCGTGAGGCGGCCAAGACGGCCAGACGCAAGCCGCGCAAAGACAAGGACAAGGACAGCAGCGGGACACCACCACTCCCACCCAAGACAGACAAGGAAGAGCCGGTCGTCACCGACAAGACGGCAGACAAGCCACAAGCGGAGGAGGAGCCGTCGCCCGCTGCCGCCACCATCGGCCAAGAGCCACCAGCTCCGAAGGATGAACCAACTGAGCCCGCCACCGTCCGCCCACCCAACGAAGACGCCGATGAGGCCAATGAGGGTGAGGACCACCCCGGCTCCCCTGCCGACACAGAGGCAGCCACTTTCGGCAGGTCGACCAGGCGGCGGCACAAGGGCAAGAAGGGCAAGAAACACAGCAAGAGGCGGGAAGATGTCGAGGAGGCAGAAGAGGGCGAGGGGGATGGTGATGAGGACGAGGAGGAGCCGCAGGGGCAGGACGGGCCCACTGGCCATGATAGGTCGCCCTTGCTGCCGCATCAGTCGTCGTCTAGCTTTAGCAGATGGGTAAGACAGCACACCACTCCCACACGGACAAAGCGTCCATGCATCATATGCACGAATTCCTTCGCGTGTCGCCTGGGGTCATGTAGGTTCCCAGTTTCTTCAAGCTGGGCAGTTCCTCCAGTACCGTTGTCGACCGAGCCGCAGAGGAGTCCCTCGCAGCAGCAGCAGCAGCAGCAGCAGCCACCGACGGCTCTCCCCCGTCCGCCTCCCCCAGCCCCCCAAACAGCCGGCCGCGCAAGGGCAGCAAGCACCAGAAGGCATCAGCCAAGGACAACGCGACGAGCGGCGACTCCCACACTGCCGCGGACTCGGCTGCCGCCAGCAGCAGCAGCAGCAGCAGCTCCTACTACAACAAGCTGATAGGGGCCCTATGGCGGCGCGGGAGCGACAGCCGCGAGTCGATAGGCGAGAATGTGGCTGAGGTGATCAAGACCAAGAGTGGTGCCAACGACAAGGCGAAGCACGCCGACAAGCAGGCCAACCTTTTGATAGAGGAGGAGGAGAAGGAGAAGGAAAAGAAGGCCAGGGAGGAGGAGCGCAAGAGGCAAAGGCAGGAGGGCTACAAAAAGGCCGGAGGGGGCAAAAAGGGCACCAGCAAGTGAACCCAACCCCGTAGCCAGCCAGCCGATCAGCCAGTCGCATACGACAAGAGCTGTTTTGTTTAGTCGTTCATTGGCTGGATCGGTCGCTGGCTGTGGCCTGCCTGCGTGCGTCGCTGTAGGGGGGGTGTAGAGGGGGGGGAGGGGGGAGGGGAGGCGGGGAATGTCTTTGCGTGTGTGGGTGTGGGTGTGGTTGGGCTGTAATGTATTTGTGCATCTAATGGAGCGGGACAATGGCATGAAGCATGCGATAGACAGGGACGAGGGATGGCTGCCAGACCTCACTGACTGACTGACTGACTTGTGTACCGCACCCCGCCGCACGCACCGACCATGGATGGATGTATGGATGGATGGATGGATGGCTCATCCATAGCAAGCAAGCAAGGTGATGCGTCCTGTCTGTCCATTTGAGCTGACTGAGTGAGCTTGCAGTGCCTGCCTGTCTGCCTGCCCAGTTTCCCCCGAGTGAATTAATGCTGCCTGACCGATGGTTGCAGTGCGCCTGTGTGGGCGAGTGAGGTCACAATTAGCTAGCTGTCCATATGTATGGTGGGTGCTGCGACAATGACTTGATTCCGATGGATCGACGTGTGGTGGTGGGTGTCATTGCACCCTCCTATCGGCAGCTGTCGGTTAAAGGTGCAAATTTGGTTGGTCATCGGTGGGTGGGCTTAGGGGGTCATCGGTGGGTGGGCTTAGGGGGACGGCACTGGAGAAGGAGAAGGCATCACATTCAGCCCACGAGGGCGCACTTGCAGCGGTCAATCGACCATACCATGCACCATGCAGGCCACGCACCACCAGACAGCCGCACTGTTCGTCTGTCGCGTCTCTGACTGACAACGCACCAGAGATACACGAACCCCGCGCACACACACGCACTCCATCCATCCATCCCTGCCGAGCTGTCGGCTGGGATGGACGGCTCACTCACCCATGCCCACCGTCCGTGAGCAAACCGCCGGTCGGTCGGTCACTGGGAAACGAGTGGGCGGTGTGCGGTTTACTTCTTCTGCTCAGCCGCCTCAGCCTTCTCCCTTGCACGCTTCTCGCGACGGCCGAACTGCACACACAGACACACCAAACGAGAATGAGCGAAGTGTGTGTGGTCTTGCCCGTGGCCCTTTAGCTATGTGTGTCTTACGTATTTGGCGTCGACTTTCGCCTTTCGCAGCGTGTTGTAGGCCTCGAACTGCCTGTCGTCGTCAGTGATGGCACGAGCCTGACACACATTCACATCCACAAAAACGTGTGTAGAGTGATCGATGCACCGCACCCAGCGTCCCTCCCTCTCTCTCCCACCTTGATGCGCAGCGAGGGCTTGGGAATGGGGATGATGTCCTTTGAGGCGTTCTGCTGGACGTTCTGGATCTCGCTGCGCTCGGTGTCGCCGGTCTTGGCCTTGTTCTTGCGGGGGAAGATGATCAGCTTGGACTTGTACTCCTTCAGGCGGTCCACGTTAGTGTTGAGCGACTCCATGCTCCGGTTCTTGCGACGCCAGTCCACAGAGATGCCGATCGTGCGGGCAGTCTTGCGGGAGATGCCAGCCTCCTGATCACACACACGCACACATGAGTACCGTCTTCCCATCCTCCCCCATGTGTGTTGTGTGCAACGGACTGACCTTGAGTTCTTCAAGAGTGAATCCGCGACCCCGTCGGACCTTGAGGTTGTAGCGCTGCGTGGGCGGGTGCACCACCGGCCGGAGGAGCTTGGCGACGGGTCGGGGTGCGAGTTCTGCGGCCTTCTTCTGCCTCGCGAGTCGGCGGCTCTTCTTGCGGCCTGGCTGGTTGAACCAAGTCTTGACGTACCGCTGCCAGTACTTGTGGAAGTGCACGTTGGGCAATACGTTGTTGTGCTTCACCATCCTGACCAACCAAACCACCACCCAGCGGCACACTACAGCCTGAGATTACCCACCGCACAGATGGCAACGGCACAGATCTGAGGATGCTGACCAGCCAGATGCGTTGGCCTGCCTCCTCCCTCCTTCCCTGCTCACCTCGCCCTTTCTCTGGCGCTGCTATTTTGTGTGTGTTTGCGAGCTTAGAGGGGGGGAGATCTGCAAGCTCGCAAAAAGAAGAAGGTCGCAACGAACGAACAGGTACACCAAAGAGGGGGATGAGGAGAGGGAGGGGTATAGTAGAAGGGAGAGAGTGAAAAGCTGCACCGGGTAGACCTACAGGCAGAGATCTGTGTGGTTTGTGCGTTGTGCGTGTTCAGCTAGCTCCTGATCTCAGCCTGTCTAGCCTGCCAGCATGGAAGGCAAGAAGGAGAAGGAGCCCACGAAGAGGGTCCAGACGTTCGGACGCAAGGTGGGCGCGACCGACATGGGGTGGTCTGTGAGCTGGATGGCCGTGTCACTCCCTCCCTCTTGTCTGTCTGTGCGTTGCTGTGCCTCTCAGAAGAATGCCGTGGCTGTGGCCCTCTGCCAGGAGGGATCTGGGCACATCAAGGTGGGCGTCAGCGTCAGCCTGCACCGCACCCTGTGTGTGTTTGATGTGTGGTGGTTGGCTTCTGTATCCCGTTAGGTCAATGGTTGTCCGTTGGATTTGATGCGTCCCGAGATCCTGCGCGTGAAGCTGTTCGAGCCGGTGCTGATACTGGGGAAGAAGAAGTTCGAGAGCATCGACATCAGGCTGAGGGTCAAGGGCGGCGGATACACCTCACAGATCTATGGTGCTACGCAGACACACCAACACCAGACCGCCAGAGGTGGCTTGGCTTGCCTCATCTCTCATCTGTGTCGTGTCGTCCGTTGTGTTCTCATCAGCCATTCGTCAAGCCATCGCCAAGGCCATCCTCGCATACTACCAGAAGTGTAAGCAACACAACACCACAACGCACATCACGGCCTGCCGGCTGTGTGTGACATGACGCGTCCATTCCATCCCTCCGTCTGTCCGTGTGTGTCTCGTGTGTCAGATGTGGACGAGTCGAGCAAGAAGGAGCTCAAGGACACCTTCAACGCCTACGACCGGTCCCTCTTCGTCGCAGACCCCAGAAGATGCGAACCCAAGAAATTCGGCGGTCGGGGCGCACGCGCCAGATACCAAAAGTCTTACCGTTAGGCCATGGCAATGCGACACGAGGGGTAGTACCTTCTGCTCCCATACTCCTTCATTGGCTCGCCACAGTCAGACAGGCAGGCAGGCAGACAGTCGGGGGCTTTGCCCGTCTGTGTGTTCTGTGTGGTCTGTTGCTGTTGGTGTGGACGGATGTGTGTGATGTGGCGGGCGTGACGGTCAACGGTGGCTGGTGGGGAGGAGGACACGGCTCATGGCTCCACGAATGGACCCTACATGCCATTTGCCTTGTGTGACGCGGTGTGAACTTTAAACCATCAGTGTGTGTGACGGTGGCGAAGTGGTATTCACAGACTATAAAGGGCACACACGCACACGCAGGCACCATGCACACACACTGTCATCTCACTCACGACATCCATGCAGCCAAGTAAAGAGGTCTGTCTGCCACCAATACAGAGGTAGGTATACACACAGCGATGACTGACTGATTTGAGTCCGCGCCATCGGCGCATGAGAGCTACAGCTACGCACACGTCGGTCTACCGGCTGTCTCTGTCTGCCGCTGCTCACGTGGCTGTTGTGATGCCGTCGACGGTGCTGGCGTAGTGGGCCTCCTGGTTGCACATCGGACACCTGAGCTGGGCGTCACGGGCGATGTTGTCAGGCACTCGCCGCTGCAGCGCCTCCAGGCGGGCCTTCTCCTTCTTGGCCGCCTCGTGGGCCGCCGCCATGTCGCGCCAGCAACCCTCACACAGACACTTCTGCACACACACACACGGACAATGGTGGTATGCGACTCGGTCTGGGTGTATCGTGACTGACCTGCCGACATGGGAAGAATACGACTGTTGGCGTCTCCGAGATGCACATGACGCAGGTGCCCTCCCCGCCATCGCCATCAGCAGCGGCAGCGGCAGCAGCAGCGGCCGTCTCCTCCTTCTCGAGTGCAGCCTGACGCACGGCGGCCTCTTTCGACACCTCCCGCAGCTCTTGTTTGGCCCTCTTGATGTCGCGCTTGAAGGCATCCACCGCTGCGATGCTCGTGAGCGACTCGAGACGAGTAGGGGTCAGCCTGACCATGGGCCGAGAGGCATAGGGAGACATGCATTCCCGGCCGTCTGTGTGTGTTGGTGGGCCTTTGTTTACCGTTTCTTTGCCTCTTGCTGCAGTGTGTGGTGCTCTTGCTCGAGCGGCTGTAGTGCGGCCTCGGCCTCGGTGCACACGTCCGTCATCCGAAAGATGTCACCCTCCAACCTGACAGGCAGACAGACAGGCAGACAGACAGACAGCCAGACAGATCAACCCGATGGGTTCCTTTCTGGCTACCATAAGGACCGCCCTGTCTTACTGGTCTATGTCGTATTGGATGTGTTGTATGGCCTCGAGCAGCTGATCCTCAGTCGACGACTCGTTCAACAACACCCGCATCGCACTACACACCGGCACGCCGCACCTGATTGATACACACACAAGGGAGCGCCACAGAGATGCGCCGACGTGGGAATGGATGGTGCGTCTTCCTTCCGTCCCACCAACCCTTCAGCAGCGGATGTGGGCGTGGAGGCAGACGCAGCAGCTGCTGCCGCTGCGGCACTCTGCTGCTCGGCTGCGGGTGCCTTTGTGGGTTTGGATGCGCCGCTCTGCAGCCGCATTGCATGCTGGACGGCCGTCTCCATGAGCTCATCGAGCCGCTCCTCTTCGCGGCTGATCTTTGCCTCAAACTCACGCACTTCGGCAGCCGTGGACAGCGACGCCAGCACATCGTGGCTCAGGCTGCATCAACAGCATACAGAGCGGAGCCGCTGTGTTGGGCCCTCTCCTCGTGTGTATCGCTCACTTGGGCGTGACGTATTTGAGTCGTCGTATGTTTGTCTTGAGCTCCTTGACGCGATCGGCCGCCCGCCGACGGGCAGCCAACAGATCACTGTACTGATCCTCCAGACTGCACACACATGGAACAAAACATATTGGTATGACACACATGGCCGTGTTGTTATGTGTCCTGACCTCTCTTTCTTGTCGATGCATCCGTTCAGGTCAGCCCGCAGCTGAGCCGTCACATCAGCCGGGCAAAACCTGCGCACACACAGGCACATTGACAGCTACAGACCACACAGGCGATTGGGGCTATGTTTGGGAGTCACTGGTATTGTCGGGCTGACGTCTGTGCGGAGGAGGGCCGGTCGGCGGGCGTCGTGCTGACCGTCGATGACGCCGGCGGGTCGGCAAATGAGGACCTGATGGATGGATCACGGATGGATAACACACACAACAGATCGAGTGACTCGGTGTGTGGTGGGTCTCCTCTGAGTGCCTTACGATGAGCTGGACGGCCGCTGGGCAGCAAACAAGTGGCTGGCCGGTGCGCCATGAGCAGGGGAGAGAGGGAGAGGGGGCAATGGCGAAGGGCCGACACCAGCTGGAGGCTGCTGGTGGCGGTCACTCGGGGCGTCAGAGAAGGCCGGCTCGACACTGTGCGCCACACACAGAAGGACAACAGATGGGGGCTACTGGGTAGAAGTGTCGGTGGCTCTGTCTGCACCTGTCGCTGTGTGTGTCTGGCGGGCAACTGAGCGCAGCAGCTTCCTCCGTCACCTGATCTACTTCTTCAGTCTCGTGCTGTGTGTCGTCGGCCTCCTCCGTCTCGCCATCTGCCGCTGACTCGGCCTGCTCAGCCGCCAATCGCTGAAGGCAATGACACACACATGCAGAATCCATGTGTGCAGCGGTGCACGGCAAAGGCACCTTGAGACGCTTCCGCTCGCGCTTTCTGGCGGCCCTCTCCTCCTTCTTGCGGGCCTGCTCCTCCTCTCGCAGCAGATCGGCAGCCGCCGCCTTGCGACGGGCCTCCAGATGAGCCATCAACACGTCCACACACAACTGAACACACCAAACAAATAAAGCGGCTGACGTTGGTGTGCCTCCTGTCTGCTGACCTTCTCGCCGACTCGGCGCGCGACATCGAGGGGTGTTTCGTTTTCGTTGTTGACGGCCTCAGCGTCCACTCCCCTCTCCAGCAGCCACTTGATCACCTCAGACAACCCATTACCAGCCGCACCATGCAGCAGAGACCAGCCCGTCTTGTCACGGCAGTGCAGACTGAGGACGGGCCTCTTGCGACGCCCTCCATTGCCCTCGGCCGGTGGGCTGCGCGTCAGGCCGTGGCGTTCGAGCACATCCAGGGTGGCCACTGCACGCGACTGCCGGGCCTTTTCCTTCTGCTCTGTCTCCTTCGTCGCTATGCCGCCGGCCGCCTGCTGTCCCGCCTCTTGCGCAAGACCGTCGTTGCTGGCCCGTTTGCCCTTGCTGGCGGCCTTCTTGCGGCTCTTGCTGCCCACCGTGGGCTCAGGAGGGGGCCGGGGCGCTGTTGCAACACACAAGAGCGTCAGCACGCGTCAGTCTGGCTCAATCGACCAGTCACTCACCGTCGGTATCTTGGTTGCCTTCCGGGTCCTCGTCTGCGCCGACGCAGGCTAGCTGAACAATGTTCAGGCCCGCAAGGAACTCCTCCTCAGAGTGGACTGACGGGTCGGCATGCGGTTGGCGGAGAAGGTAGTTGAGGACCTCAGGCCAGTGGTACATGGAAGCAGCACCTGAAGAGACAAAGTCAGATCTCCCTCCATCCGGCATTCCTTATCCTGTCCTGTCCTGTCCTTTCGACACTCACCGACGGCCGATGACATCATGAGTTTTTTGGTCTTGGGGTCCACAAACACCGGGCCGATTTCGTTGATGTCGGC
The DNA here is from genome assembly GCA_001179505.1 of Vitrella brassicaformis. Taxonomy (NCBI): domain Eukaryota; family Vitrellaceae; genus Vitrella; species Vitrella brassicaformis. Next base: position 58,537 of record CDMY01000831.1, on the reverse strand, counting down.
ATTGTACTCGACCAGCGACTGCACAGAGGCAGACAGGCACACAGACGGACCCATGAGAGGCGGCTAAGTGATGTCATGTGGCTCTCTACTGGCGTACCTTGACGATCTGCGGCGCAGAGGGAGCATCAGACGCGAACGCCAGAATCAACAAAGGCATCCGCACATAATCTGATGCCATCCAGGCATAATCAGACATATCGCCCTTCGATCTTGGTTTGATTCTTCACTTACGATCAGGCTCGATCATCTCGCCCTCGAATGGCTCGATGCTGGCAGGCGAAAGGTCTCGCCACTTGAGGTACCGCCCGTCCCTCGCCCGCACCTGCCCCGCCGACAGCCCCTCGTCGTCACTCTCCTCCGTCGGCTTGATGAAGTTTTCCTGCAGCAGTGTGTCGAGCGACCCAGCCGAGCCGTACATGGCACATGACTGCAGGGACTGCTTCAGCACGAAGCCGTTCATGTAGGAGACCATGGGCTTGGGCAGCGACGACAGCAGCGAGAGGTCCTCCTTGAGACCGACAGACTTGCGCCGCCCCTCTGGCGTCAACAGGTCGTGTAAGCACGCCTCCCGGATCGCTCTCGCCGTGGCCTTCATCTGCACCACTCCCCTAGTCGCCCTGTCACGCAGCTCCTGCCTCTTCCTCTCGTGTGCCGCGGCCGCTGGTGAGTCGACACCCCCGCCCTCCTCCATCGCACCAGCCGCAGCCGCCTGCATCCCGCCATTCACACAAACGGTGCGGTCTGTGTGTGTGTGCTCATGGCATATGTGTGTGCGGGGCGGTGCTTCGCTTGCCGTGGGGACGGAAGGCGCTCCCGTGCTGGCTCCTGCGGCAGTGTTGGTGGTCGTCTGCCCCGGAGGGGCAGTGAGATGCTTCAGCAGCACGGCCTCGCACTCCTGCGAAGCACGACAAAGCCGACTCACTCACTGTGACGGCTCATTGGACGCCATTCCTTGAGCTGACCTTCCGGCCATGGCTTCGTGCCAAGTCGAGAGGCGTTTCGTTGGACTTCTTGACAGCCCTAGGGTCCGCCCCATTCTTGAGCAGCCACTCGACTAGACCGCACCAGCCGTTGGCGGCGGCGATGTGCAGAGGCGTTTCGCCGTATGAGTCGCTGCAGTTGATGTCGAAGATGCCGCTGCCGCTCCCGCCGTACTTGATCAGTCCCTCCGCATCGACCACCTCGATGGTGGACAGGGCCTGCCGCTGTTGCGCCTCCGACGGCTGCGCACCCGCGGCTATGGGCGGCGGGCCAAGGCACACCAGCTGAAGCAAGTCAGGAAAAGCAATCATGGGGGGGGCCTGAGAAGGATGGAGGGGGGAGGAAAGGAAAGGCGGAACGTCACGCATCGACAGGTGGGGTCTGTGGTACCTGCCGTCTTGGCCCGCAAACGTCGCGACTGACCGGACCCTGGGGTCGGCTCGCCTTGCCTCACGGAGGAGGAAACGAAGGAGATCCGGACGGTGGCACATGGCAGCCGCACCTGCACACACACACAGAAGGCAATGCAATGAGGCTGCGTTTCAGCAATATCTTCCCTTGCCGCTTACCGACGGCGGATGTGTTGTAGCTGATCTTGCAGTTAGTCGCCTTTGTCTGGCCGGCATAGCCTCGCGCATTCACATCGGCGTTGTACGCCAGCAGCGTCTGCATAACACAGACACATGGAGGCTTCCATTACACGCAGCCAGCACAATAGGCTCATGGAGCACCTTCATGATCTGGATGGGCGCGTTGGCCACGGCCGCCTGCACGACCAGGGGGGACGGCACATAATCTGAACACACAGACAAGATCCGCACCAACGTGCAGTAAGTGTCGGGCCGTCCATACCTCTCTCTGTCTCTGTCTGTCTGTCTGCCTGCCTGTCTGCGGACCTTCGGTGACTAGGTTGAGAGGTTCGTCACGGTACAGGTTCGATGCATCGAGAGCATCCAGGATCAGGTCACTCCACTTGAGCACCTTCCTGTCCCTCTTGGCCCGCACTTCACCCACAGCCAGCCTCTTCTTGTCCTTCTCGGTCGGCTTGATGAGCGTTTCCCTCAGCAGCGCCTCGAGCGACCCGGCCGCACCGTGCACCACACACGCCTGCAGGGCGTGGCGGAAGAGCAGCCCGTCCAGGAAGGAGGGGTCGGGGAAGCATGGAGTCGGCAGCTGGGAGAGGAGCTGGCGGTCCTCCTTGAGATGCACGGCCTTGCGCTGATCTTCTGCCACCAGCTGATCGTGGGCGCACGTCTCCCGCACCGCCCGCAGCATGGCCGTCATCTTCTGGCTGCTCGGGTCCATCCGCATGAGAGTGTCATCCTGCCGTCTCTCCAGCTCCAGGAACAGCTCCTCTGGTATCTCGGGCGTCGCCTCGCGGGAACCACCCTTCTTGGGCCGTGAGTGCCGCTCGTCGGCGCCGCCCCCGTCCTCACCGTCCGACCCATCGTCGTTGTGCATCCGCCCCCGAGCTGTCCCCTTGGTGTCCGCCGACCGAGTTGGCCCGCCGGGCGTGCCGATGGCGCTGCGGAGGTTGGCCGGGAAGAGGAAGGGCGACAAGCTGCCGACGGGGAGAGATGTCTTGCCCTGCTGCTGAGGGAGGCCTCTGTCAGGCTGGGGGAAGAAATGGCACGGCTGCTGCGCCTTCTCCTCATGTGAGTCGCTGAGGTGCAGATCGTCTAGCGGCTTGGAGAAGTAGGGGCTGTGCTCGAGCTGCCCCTTGATGGAGTGCAGGCTGTTGTTCTCCTCCAGCACAGCGAGCCGCTCCCGCATCGCCGTCGTCACATCCATGGCTGGGGAAGGCACACCAGATGGATCGTCTGGCAGCTCCTCACCTTCCCTTCCAGCCAGCCCGCCCCTCTGCCGCATCATCTTGCCCATCAGCTGCCTCTCCGCCTTGTCCAGCCCTGCTCCGTCCCTGCTGCCCGGCAGTGAGCTGGGGCCGTCGCTGTCAGAACCGCGGTCTCCCTCGAGCAGACCAGAACACCAGGCGACCGATGGCCGAGGCGTCGCCGATGAGGACCTGTCCTTGGCTGTCGCGCACTCGACACTGCCGGACGGCTCGTCCTGCAGCTTGGAGGTGAGGATCCCTCTGCTAACGTCAGGGGCGCCCTGCTGGTGCCGAGGGGGAGCGAGGGGCAGCGCGAGCAGCTTGGTTGGCTGGTCGTCACTTGCCGGCGTGGTTGTGGGTCGAGGTGCTGGGGTGGGTGGAGGGGGCCCGGATGACTGGGAGACGGGCGTGCGATTGGGCAACATGCCTTCTTCCTTGAGGAGCTGGTATGCCTTCTTGACGCGCTGCCAGCCACCGGGTCCCAGTGAAGTGAAGCTGCCCACAGACATCCGCCACACACATACATGAGGCATGGCCTGCTGGATGCTCCTTCCTTGTGCATGTCTCTCTCTCTCTCTCTCTCTCTCACCGTGCTACGTATTTCCAGCAGGCCTCCTCGAGCCGCTTTCTGCTCTCCGCATCAGCACCGGCCGACACTATCCGATCCACATGCTGAGTAACACACAGGACAGGCAGACACTCATCCATGTCTGGTTGATTGTTCGTGTGTGCCTACCTCTCCGACGTCAGGCAGGTGTATTCGAATCATGCTCAGTGTGTGACTCTCGTCTGTTGATGTGGTCAGGTTGCAGATGGCCGAGAGGCTCTCCTTCTTGGGACTCAGGTGACCCCTACACACACACACACACACACACACGCACACACACACATCAGATGGTGTGCATGGCAGCTGTTGTATAGTGTGGCCCACTTGCAGGCCTCCTCGAGCTCTGAGTCGCTCATGCCATGGCAGCTGATGGAAGTGGGGATGTCCTCAGACGCACGTCCGGCACCAGCACCAGCATGCTCCTCTGTGGCCTTCTGCACCGACGAGTGGGCTATGGGAGGGGGCGGGGAGGGGGGTGGGGTAAGGGCTGTGGTGATGATGGTCGTCTCAGCGTCCGCCGACACAAAAGACGCGCTGCAGTCGGTGGAGCTGCTGAGGGGGTTCCATCTGACGAAATAGAACCATAGAATCAGTCCCCCTGGTGCGCCCCACTTGCAAGACACCCCGCTAGCGGATCCGTCATAGGACACGTCAGAGGGCAGCAGCCTCTCGGCTGACAGCAGGCCGATGGTCTTGGGGTGACCGCCGTCGACCACTCCGATCATCTCGTCCAGCACCTTCTCTGCGATTGTGAGTAGGTTCACTCTGCGGCTGCCCGTCTCGTCGGGCTGCTCGTCTTCCCACGCCTGCTTCAACGTCGCGACGACCGCCGTCTCGAAGTGCCCCTTCTCCTCTGCGGATACCGATGTCGGTGCGGAGGGGTCGCGGGCCTCACGCCCGTCGGCCAGACACACACAGAGGGGCTGCACGGAGGCACATGCAGAGAAGCCATGACCAAGTGTGTGCGAATGATTTGTGTGCTTCCTTACCCCGTGTACATACGGCGGACACCAGGAAGCGAATGCCTCGAACAGAGTGGCGCTCCGCAGACGCACGCAGAAGAATCGGCGATGGGGCATGCGCTGCTTGAGGCCGACAGCGACCTCCTCCCTCCAGTCGCCACCAGGCCGGGAAAGGGACCCATGCGCCTGATCGGCGACCTCCGACAAGATCCGTGCTGCCTCGTCGGGGTGGATGGGAGGGACGATGTTGCCATGCTCATCGCGAACCAACTGACGATTGTAGTCCTCCTCACTGACGCCCACCGCATTGAGTAGAGTCTTGTGAAGTTGGTAAACAAACACAACGCATCCACCGCCATTCAGCCCACGTGTGTTCGTGTGTGTGGGGAAGTGTGCGTACCTTGACAGGGTCTGTCAGGGTGGGCAGCATCTGCATGTGCATCCCTTCGAGACCGTAATCGCCCCTCCCTCCGCCGAGGATGGCTTGCCCCACACCGGCTGGTGTGCTCGCAGGCGGGGTTGCAGTGTTGGCAGGCAGCTGTGTGTGGTTCTCATGTGAGTGCGTGGGGTGGTGAGGGCCGATGGGCGACGAAAGAGAGCTGCTGGTGGCTGTCATGCCGAGGCCTCCCTTCGCATCCGACGACGCATAGCTCCTACTCTTGGACACACGGCGGCTCCCTCGCACGTTGTCTGCCGGATCATCGCCTCCATCTTGGGTGTTCTTGTCCTCGTACAGGGCCTTCCTGCCGCCAGCCAGGCCTTTCTGCAGGTTCTTGGCGAAGTCACTCATGCCGCCGGCTGGAGCGTGATCATGACCTCATGACAGAGATTGGAAGTCACCAGGCCGATACACGCCGATGATGGTCGATGCCATGGATAATGCGGCAGATCTGCCGAGGCAGCACTTGCCCCTCCGTCGAAAACTACCCTCAATAGGCTGAGCAACCCCTTCGCCATCGGTCCAGTTCCGCGAAACAAACACCGCCCGACCCAATTCATTGCTCCGATGGACTTCTTTCTTGTGTTGCTTGCGCTCTTGGCGTGTTTGGTCACTGGAGGTCAAGCTGGAGGTTCCATCTTTGGCCTCTTCCACCAGCGGCGCCTCCAGAAGGGCAAAGGGACCGTTTGCTCTGCCTCTTCGCCTGGATGGACGTTGTTTGAAGGCAACTGCTATCGCGCCTACGGAGCCCCGCTTCCCTACCTCCTGGCTCGGTCCTACTGCCAAGGCGAAGGGGCCGAGTTGGCATCCATCCACAGCCCCACGGAGAATGAGATCCTCCACGCCCTGTGCCAGCTGAACTCACAACACTATGGGGAATGCTGGTGAGTGTGGGAGAGAGGGCCTCTTGACGGATGGGCATTGTGTGTTAAAGTTTGCTTGGTTACTGTACGTGGTTGTTTCTTTGCCAGGGTAGGTTTGTCTCGGGAGGAGGGGCATGGCGAGTTCACCACCTGGAGCGATGGGACGCCTATCGACTGGACGAACTGGTATGGATGGACATCTCACTTGAAGCACTGGAACAAGCGTGCTTTGTTATGCTTATCTTGCAGGGATTTGACCAACGGAATCGAGCCCAACAATGCGCCTGCGCCAGGAGACTGTGCCAGAATGGTAGATATGCAGTCACAGAATGAGGTCTGAGGCAGAGAGGGACTCGACGTCTGTTTTGTGTTCGATCAGGTCGCTGGCAATGGTGCATGGAGAGACACGCGTTGCTCAGGTGGGAGAGATCCGAGCTGTTCATCTTCCACATTTGTGTCTCCATGTGATGTCTCATTCACTGGTCAGCCCGCAAGTCGTTCCTCTGCGAGATGCCCGCCACCGCCCCATGGGGCCCAGTCGGCAGCAGCTATGCATGGCGTCTCAGCAACATCAGCCCACTGCCCTCGCCCTTCCGCCTGCGGCAGGTCATCCTCTCGGCTGATGACAAGTGCCGAGACGTCATCCCGGTTTCGTCCATCAGGAGCGTCAGCATGAGCGCTGTACTCGAGCAGGTCAACCAGACTGCCCTCCTCACCGCTGTGGCCCCCGATAACCTGAGCCTGGAGGAGAACTGGCTGACATGCGAACCTCTGGACGGCTTCGTCTGCCCCTCTGGCAGCGTCGTGATCGAGTTCGACTTTGGCTCGCCACAGGACGTTCGGTGCGTCTTCGTCGGCTACGAGGATGCCAACCTCGGCCAGCCACGACGATCCCAGGAGGACATTGAGCCAACCGTCTCCTCGTGGTCGATCGAGCAGTGGATTCCCCCTCTCCTCCTCGACACCACCCAGGCCGGCACGGAGACTCCGGCAGCCGCGACTGAGGTTCCTCCTGATGCGACTGAGGCCAGTGCGCCCCTGAACGAGACAGCCAGCCACGCAGAGGCGACGACTGTCAGGCCCCAAGGCACATGGGGTCTCGCGTTGCCTTTCGACGTCACGGCTACCCGTGACGTCCTCCACCGGGCCACAATTCCACGGGCCTTGACGGACTCCTCTGGGCTCGTGTGGACGAGAAAGGCGCACGAGGATACGACCCTGAGAGTTCCTGTGTGGGGCATCGATCCATCGGCATGGAATCGGCCATGCGGACCCGCAGAAGGGCAGGATGGCTTCGTGCTCGGATTGAATGACAGCGACGTGACTGTGCTACCGACCAGGGTGGACAGTGAGAGGAGGCCCAAACCGCTCCTGAGAATCGTTCCGATGATCCGGAGCGACATCCCTCACTCGATCGACGTCTTTACCGGCGCCCCAGGGGCCAGCGAGCAGGGAGAAGAGAGCCAGCAACAAGGGAATGAGATGGACGGATCGGATGAGACGGCACCAACTCCAGAGCCCCTTGGCAAGGGATACACCGAAATTGACGTCAACCGGTGTCAGGGCGAGATGAAGGACATCAGAGTGAGATGCCCCGACGACGATGCCAACTGCTCGGCTCTCAACGGCATCCCTCTCACTCTGGTACAAGGCGCAAAAGAGCCGAGACGGGTGCTCCAAGAGCTGCCACCCGTAGAGGAAGACGATTCCCTCGCCCCTTCTGCCGATGCCTCCGTCGATTGCACTGCACCCCAGTGGTTGGAGACATCTGCCTTTGTTGCGGGCGAGCCCGGAGCCTACGACGTCTGCATCTGCTGGGATAAGTGCGACGATATCAAGCAGTGGGAGCTTATCGGTGACCTTGTGGCGACAGGTACGGGGAGACACACGAGAGAGAGAGTCCATGATCAAAGTCTCGGCGTCACTTGCTCTCAGGTGTATACTCGATGAATGAGTCAACGCTTCTGCCAACGATGGAGGGCGGCGCGCCATTCAGCCTCACCGTCCCCGGCTTTGCCCTGCCGTCACTTGCTCAAGGGCTCGAGTCTAAGCTCTTCATCAGCCCCTTCCCCTTGAGGTCTGACGGCACTCCTGTCATGCCAACCGGAGCCTGTCACCCCCCTCTGCGTGAAGGGGAGCCGGCGGAGGAGCAGCAGAGCAGGCCTCAGGAGGAGGGCGCCCAGCCATCGCTGCACGACTTGTACGAGCATCGCAAAAATGTTGACCAACTGCACCAGAGCTTTACGATCGCACCCATGACACCGGCACCGAACGACTCAGCTGAGGGAGAAGGCGAGCCGAGCGACGCATCATCCGGTGGCTTTATGGATTCGACGTCGAGCCAGCGGCTGGCGATCGAGGTCAAGGGTCTCGCCTGCAAGGAGCTCAACGACTGTCTGCCGCCGCCGTGGGCGCCACTGCCATCACTGCAGGTCAGCCAAGAAGGCACGAGCTACTGCGACACTCGGACTAGATGCCCATTTGCTTCCTTGGTGTGTACAGATGTGGGCCAACCTCTCCGCGTCCCTGTCGCTTGTAACGGTCCAACGACGTCTCCAAGCGCCGGATGAGCCACCAGATGAGTCGCAAGGTGAGTCGCCAAATCAGTCGCCGGACGTCGAGCCCCCAGAAGAAACTTCGTCTGAAGCTTCAGCTGAAGCTCCAGATGAAGCGGCAGATACAGCGCCAGATGAAGCGCAAAACGACGCGACTGACGGTGGAGACATGACCAACACGACTGTTGATGCGACACAGCTGGGAGCTGGGATGAAGGGGGCGGCTTTCGTCGCTCTCATCGACAGTTTCCCTTTCGAGATCTGTCACTGCGCAGAGAACTGCATGAACGTGTCGCAATGGCGAAGCCTCGGCCAGCTCAGCTTCAACTTCTCGGCACAGCTTCGCGACATCCTCTCTCCTACGGAGGCATCGCCGGCAACAGGACAGGCCATACCGACCGAACCGCCAGCAGCTGCCGCTGCACTGCCCTCAGTGGAGTCGCCGGCTGGGCCCAGACCTTTTGCTGAGGGTGAGGCGCCAGCAGGGGACGAGACGCCCGCAGAGAGTTCTGCAGCTGGAGAGGCACCTGCTGGCGACTCCACATCTGAGGAAGGCCCTGCCGGCGATTCAGAGTTGCCAGCGGCCGACTCTGCAGCTGAGGAGGCACCTGCTGGGGATGAATCCCAAGTGGCAGAGGACAGACAGCCTGCTGGCAGTTCCGAGCTGACTGAGGGCGGCTCCGGCCCTGAGCAGCAAGCCGCACAAGCCATGGAAGAAAACCCCGGTAGGCAGATGGCCTTCCCATCCATCCAGCGAACGGACACCTGTTTGTTGTTCTTGTTCTGTGTTGCTGTTGTTTTGTCAGCCCTCGGTCGGGCGCCTAACTTCGCCTCCGAGCCTCTGGATGGGAACGATGCGGGATCAGGCGACGATGAGACGGATCTGCCAAAACAGAAGAAGGGGTCCAAGGCATGGGGGGCTTTTGGTTTCACTGGTAGGATCAGCGGATGGCCGAGAGACACGAGACACGAGACATCTCATCCCCTCTCTGTGCGCCGCAGCTATCTTTTTGCTGGGGCTTCTCTTTTTGTTGTCGTGCGCCTGGGTGTGTGTGCGGAGGATATGGTCAGCCGCATACACACACGCAGGGAAGAGCGCAACGCAGACGCCCGTGTCTCTGTGTGTGTGTGTGCGTGTGTGTGTGTTCTCTCACTGACAGGAAGAACAGTCGTCCCCGTTTGTTCAGCTACTGTCTGATCCCCAAAGAGGAGGGATACCAGTCTTCATCGTCCACTGGAGAAAAGGACCGCGAGTTGCTGCCCAGGTATCAGCCCATGGCCACCGCCCTGCCGCCTCGTCAGCCCTACTCCAGCTCATTCAGCTACATCTGATGGCATGCAGTTTTGTTGGTAATCTATGCGCTACCCTTTGCTTCCTGGCGTGTGTGTGTGTGTGTGTATGCTGTGTGTCGATGAGTAACGGTGGATTTATAAGTGTGTCGGGTGATCGATGCCATGCGGACAGGGGGCTCTCCTGGTCTTTTTGACGTGTGAAAGCGATTGTTTTGCAGAGTCAAAGTACCGGCCTCAAAGTTCTCGTGTGCATGGAGACGCACGTAGTTTCAACTCATGTACACCGCCATTTCTGGAGTGCAGACTTGATAGATCGACCCAGATGAAAGTTCTTCACTCTGTTCCACGCCCACATACAGCCCGGCATCGAGTAGCGAATACAGGAAAGAACACAGACATCGTGATATAAAATGTAGGCAGCAATGTTGTGTGTCGCACTTGCGGGGGGCTGTCTGCAGGCTGCCTCTCCAGCAGCATGGCCGCCTCCATTTTATATCCCGACGTTTGTGTGAATGCATTCAATCGATGCGTCGTGCGGCCAAATGACAGCACGTGGGACTCAATGACATGTCACACAAGCCCCCAGATAGCGGGCTGATCCATGAATCAGATGCCTGCAAACTGCACACACCCATCACATAAAGTATTGCCTTGCATTTCCTTCCCCCTTCCTGCCCCTTTTGCCCTTTTTCTCCCTTCTGCGCGATCCGATTTGCGAGCTTGAAGCGCAGATCTGCCTCCTCTCTCCATTCAAGGAGAAACATCAGCGCCTATCTGCCCTGAGAGCGAAGCGCAGCTTTTTCGAGATTTGACCAGGAGGAATACGTGCGTTGATGAAAGGGGACGACCAGACACCTGATCTACGAGTCCAACACAAAGGCGACAACTTACACAAAGCACAGCGCGGGACGTGGTAATGGGACGCCTGTCCGTCTTGGTGCTGATCCTCTTTGGTCATGTTGTCGTTCTTCCCCTGGCTGAGGTCTGCTGCTGTGCGTATGTGCACCCGCCGGCCATCCGCCTCTCCCGCACCACACCAAGCCGCCCCAGCCGTCGTGCCAACCACATCGTTGCGATGAGATCCGATCAAGTCGGTGAGGTCAAGCGAGATGAGATGTCGGTGTACGGCAGTGTGTGTGTGTGTGTGTGAAGGTCGATGTGTACAGGGAGATAGCTGAGGTGGACCGGCAGCTGGATGCACTCGCGAAGGACATGGGCTTCATGACCAAGCTCAACACGCGCAACGCCCTCTTTGAACGGCGGCAGCAGCTCGTCAAGCAGACAGAAGGCACGCAGGCTCGCACACACACACGGCTCTCTCTCTCTCTGTGCATATGTGTGTGTTCGTGTGTGTGTGTGTGTGTGTGTGCAGAGCCTCTGAAGAAATGGGGTGTCAGAGTCTTGTTAGCCGCTGTAACGGTGATGTCAGGTGTTGTCGGAGCGGTCCTGGTGGGGCTTTTCCTGCTGGCTGTCATAAGGCTGCCGCCCTTATTCTAACTAATTCCTTGTGTGCGCCACACGGGGGGTGGCAGTGGTCCTGTAGTGGAGGGCGAATCGTCTGTATGTCTACCTACAGTGTGCCGTTTTCCGTCCAACGATTTGTTTGTTTAGTTACTGTGCGGGTTCATACTCACATAGATGTGTGCGCGTTAAGATGACTTACTTGTACGTACGATATTAAGGTCAGTCAAACAGAAGACGAGAGGATTGAGCGAAAGTCGCACACACATGACGATCTGATCTCGCACCATCCCCGCCGGTCACACACACACACCACTGAATGCAGGTCATGTCCAAGATGCACATGCACACGCACATCGCCTCGCCACCACATGTCACACACCGATCCCTCCATCTACCAACACCTCAACCCACCCACCCACGCACTCTTCTTGCCGTCAAAGAGGAAGCGCCACTCAGCTGCTCACAGACGGAGAGTTGCGTCCGACCGCAATGGGGAGATACCGCGGGCTGTTCGCGACAGCAGCAGTGGCGACTGCTCGTCTGTCTGACGGCCACGGCAAAACACGAGAGGAGACCGACGCTCCCCCTCAATTCCCTTTCCACACACTTGTCTTCTCGTCCGCAATCGGGCTGCGGGGGCCCCTTTGTGTCTTTCCATCCTTTGGCTGAGTTCCCTAACGTCTACTGCCAGCAGCCATACACGCATACATCTGTCCACCCGGCCATCAGTTCCCAAAGTTGAGATTCCCGGACCAAGAACAAAAGGCGCAGCCTGCAACCGCAACAGAATGACATTGCAGGTGGGCGCGTGTGTGGCTGCGACATCGCTTCGTCGTGATCATACATTCTGGGTCGCCACCCCGATGCCCTTCTCCCCAAGGAGATCTTGCACAGCCATCCGTGAGGTGCCCCAACAAGTTACTGCGACAAACAGAAACGGATACAGGAAAGAACACAGACATCGTGATATAAAATGTAGGCAGCAATGCTGCTGTGTCGGCGGGCTGTGGCAGAGTGGTGGGCGAGGCGACGATAGCGGCTTCAGTGGCGCTTGGCAGGGGCGGGAGGGGGACGAAGTCGAGCTTCGTCACGGCCTGGTTGCCGTACTTGGGCATCCATCTGGTGTCAATCTGCTCGACGGCCTGAGTGAATGAAATCGACAGAGACACAGACAACCCCGGTGCGTGCCCTTCCGGAACCAACACCAGCAGCAGCGGTGAGTTACACCTGGCGTGGTGTGTGTGTGGGGTGAGGTGTGTATCTCCTGACCTTGCCGGCCAGGTCAGGGTGCCGTTGGGCGATCAGCGAGTTGAGTTCCTCGCGAAGGATGACCCTCTGGTGGTCAACCAGCGACGCTCCGCGGCCGCCAGTCCCCTCACCGGCAGCAGGCTCATCGTCGACCTGCACACACACCATCCACATACGCAGAGCGAACGATCCGTGCTCGTCTCAGCACACACATACAGAGATGTGATGTGCACTGGACACTGGTATGCAGTCAGTGTCTGGGTGAGATGTCGATCTGTCGAGATCTGTCTGTGTTGTGTCTTGTCTATATCGGCCGGCACGGAGCGGAGAAACATACCTTGTCTTTGAACGACATGAGGAAGTTGATGGAGTAGAAGCGGGGGCCACCCCCACTCGCCGTGCTTTCGAGTACGGTCGGCGCACTGCAGTCAGAACAGCAAACACAACAAAACACAATACAACCACAACACACACACCAACGTGTATGTGAATTCCTCACATGGCGTCGAAGATGTCGTCCGGGCTCATGAAATCGATGGAGTAGAACTGGGGGCCTCGGGCGAGATGCCTCGGGCGGCGCACTGCAGTCAGAACAGCAAACACAACACAATACAAACACAACACACGAACGACCATGTGTGAGCATTCCTTCCCCTAAGTCTGCGACCTTTGGACTGACTGATGGTTCTGTACCGGCGAAGAACTTGATGATATCTTGTATCATTTCGTCCGTGAGATCGGTGCCGCTATTCAGGCGCTTGAACGCCTCACCTTTCTCCTTCATGCTCATGTTGGCGGCCGTTTTGATCTGGTAGATCTCCCGCCGCCGCTGCTGCTCCTTTTCCGCGGCCGCCTCCTCCCTCTTGGCCTGCAGTTCATCTGCAGAGCACAACACACACGACAGAGAGCCCATGGATGAACACGTGCGTCAGCCACCCACCAAGCCACCCACCCACCTCACCCTGCTTCATCTTCCTCCAGCCGGACTTGCTCAGGACCCGTCGGCTCGGCTGACTGCTCTGTTTGCTGGCGAGGAACGGGCTGGGCGCCGGGGGGGCGACGCCCTTCTTGGTGCCGGCTTTCTGGGGAGGGAGCCGAGACATCGACATCAATCGCAACGCCACCAAAACGTATGAATCGCCACAAATGCTACTGCAACCACGTACACAGCCAGGGATGCACCCACAGAAGACATTTATGGATGGGATCTCGGTGATCTTGGGGCATTCGGGCGGCTTCTGTGTCCTAAGCGCACTCGTGAGGCGTGCACTCTTACCGGCGACGATTTGTTGCTTCAGAAAGGTCGACCGATTCATCTCGCAGGCAGGCCATCGAGGTGCGTTCCCACTGCCATCGCTCCCTCTCCACTCTGCATATATGCATCACAACCAGAGACACCACATGGTTATTGTGCCCTTAGTGTTTTGTGTGCATCTTCTCACACATATCGGGGCCTTGCTCGGTCACCCAGTCCATCCATCCATTTGAGCACGTGTTGACGAATATAAAATGTAGACAGCAATCTGCTGCAGACAAGGAAGGTTGCTCGCCGTGAACATGTGTGCACGACCGGCCCCGCCACCAGACGATATGGCACCGCCCGCAGCGCCCGTCGGCTGGCCCTTCCGGGTCGGAGGCGCCTTGAGCTGCTGGCTTTTGAACGGTGAGAGGTGCTCCGACCCTGCGAACAACGCACACACGATGAAGAAACACAGGCATGACACACGGATGGATGGATGGATGGACTGACTGATGGTTCTGTACCGACGAAGAACTTGATGATACCTTGTATCATTTCGTCGGTAAGATGGGTGCCGCTATTGAGACGCTTGAACGCCTCGCCCTTTTCCTTCATGCTCATGTTGGCGGCCGTCTTGATCTGGTCGATCTCCAGCCACCTCTCACCCTTCTCCTGCAGGTCCACTGACGCCTCCGTGATCCTGTCTATCTCCGCCCACTGTTGTGCCGCCTTCCTCTCGGCCTCCTCTTCGCGGGCAGCCCGCGCCTTGGCTACAGAGCAGACAGAGAACAGCCGCCGATGGCCACATGAATGGTCACGCAAGCCGCCCACCCCACCCGCCTCACCCTGGGACTGCTTTCTTTTCTGCGCGTTGCTCATGTGCCGCCGTGCCGGGTCCTTCTGCAGCCGGGCGGCGAGGACTTTGAGAGGCGCAGAGGACCGCGACATTACGAAAACTCCACCCAAAAGCTACTGAACCTCCGAAATGCTACCTGCAACCACATGTACAGCCAGGGATGCACCCACAGAAGAGATGTATGGATGGGATCTCGGTGATCTCGGGGCATTCGGCCGCTTCCGTGCGCACATGTGTCGAAAGCGTGTCTTGAGCCGTGCATTCTCACCGGCGATGCTGTTGTTGCGCAGGAAGGTCGGCCCTGCACTTCAGAGAGCCGGTAGTGGCAGGTTTTTCTCACCGCACGAGAGGAAAAAACGATGGGAATGATAACACTCCGAATAAGACGCGTTCCCGCCGCAATTCTCGCCGTCTCGGGTTGTCGAGATTAGGGTTTCAGCTCGCATTTTCTCTCGCAGCACACAGATCCGCATCAGCTGTTGACTCAGAAAGATTTCGGCTAGTTCGTCCGAGTCGGTCCGATCATCGCCTCGCGATGTTTTCTGCGGATGCCGACTGAAAATGGCATTGCCCAGCAACGGTGAGGGCATTGCCATTGTGAGAGAGGCCATGGCATGTGTGAAAAGGGCCTTTCGTGCCGTGAATGTGTTGACTGCAGGAGTGAGGCGGACGGCACACAGACAGGGAGATCGACGGCTCACTGACATACGCACATGCGGTGCACACAGCCGCACAGACAGCCACCTTACTCATTCCCTCTCTGTCTGTCTGTCAGGACCTCAGTTTGACCATCGATGAGCAGACCAGACTGCTGGTACTCGACTACCTGCGAGACGCCCACACCTACACCTACACTGACAGCATCGCCCAGCACCTCTTGTCATTGACGAGCGACCGGGAGACTCTCATCAGGTCCGCCGACCACCCAAGAGCAATGTTTCCCATCCATCCACACAAGCTATCGATGACTCGCGTGTGTGTCAGGAGTTACCCCACGGGCGTCAGCGACAGTGATGCTGCAGCGGAGATAAGGTTGGATGGGGTAAGTCCGACAGAGGATGTCGCGTTTGTGACCGTGTTGCTGCTTTCGGGTCTTGTCAGTTGGTCGAGGCGTGTCGACAAATGGACAATACTGTGGACAGAATGAGCAACCATCAATGAGACGGGCAAAAACCGATGAACACGGACCCTGTTATGTTATGCTGTTCATCGGTGGGATGGCCTCAGGGACCAAATGCAGTCACTCGCGTGTGGCGTGTCTGAGATCCAGGGCGGCCTCGTCAGCCTCTCTGTCGACCTCTTGTAATGCCATCAGCGACGCTTACACGGCCATTCGCCAAGATGACTCCAGTCGCCGCGATCCACACACCTGCCCCGCGGCGACAGCAGCTGATAGAGGAGAGAGCATCGATGGGTCGTTTCCGCAGCTGTACCGGTCATGCTCATGGTCGGCCGCGGGCAGCCAGAGAGACTCTTGCTGCGGGCAGGCGACTCTCGCCATCTCGCTGAGCTCCGACTCACCCAAGCTGGGTCAGCAGAGCAGATCGGGGAGCCATTCAGACACTCATGGATCTTTCCGTGTATGTGTGTGCCTTGATGCACTTTTTTCAGAGTGTGGGAGTCAGAATGGCCCCCGTTGACCAAGTCGACGACATGCGACGCCCCGTGGCACTTCGTGGGCTTCGGTGCCGCCCCGCCCCCTCCCCGGCTGGTGTCCGACAGCTTACTGCCGCGCCACTCTGTCAGCTCTTTCCCATGGCACACACGCCCAGCCACGGGCATTATGTGTGAGAGGTGTCCATCCGCGACGGTGGCTGTTGAGACCCGCCGCTCAGGAATTGGTAAATTTTTTGAGTGTGTCTGCCTGCCTGCTGGTGGCCCTCCTGGCGTGCGCTTGTGTAGAGGATTGTTGTGGAGATGAAGAGGGGAGGGTGCATGCTTCAGAGTATCCATGGTTACGATGGACGGACGAAATAGTGTGAGCGTTAAACCCACTCTGGTCTCGGGCTGACGCTTTCTCTGCTTTCCTCCCTCCCTCACATGACCCCGTCGAGCCCTCCACAATGCTGGTGGTGATGCTCGACGCCGCCCTCCCGAAGCGGGGCGCCACGGCGGCCTCGGCGGACAAAGATGACGTCCCCATGAGCGAGGAGGAGAGGACCAAGCAGAAGGAACACCTCAGGAACGTATTCCAGAAGACCAAAATGTAAGCAGACACACGCACACGTCACCGGCAACAGGCAGACGAAGGAGCAGCCAACGCCTCCCTCTCTGCGCGTGGTTGTTTGTGTGTTCGTGTGTGTTTTGCAGGTGTCCGTGGCTGGCCGGTGACCGTTGTGTGCGTGCGGACCGGTGCAACTTCGCTCACAGTGAGAGCGAGCTGCGGCCCAGGCCTGACTATCAGGTCAAACAGTCAGACAGTCAGTCAGTCAGCCGGCAACGCAGTAGGCCTGATTGTCTGTGTCTGTGTGGCGTGTTGCTGCTGCTGTCAGGACATCGAGGTTGACCCGCGCTACTGGAAGCACAACAAGAAGCAGAAGAAAAACATACGACGAAACAAAGGTCAGCCTGCCTGCCGGTCAGCGAAGATGATCCCCCCTCATTGTTTTTGTTGCGGTGCGTTGTGGCTCAGCGCTGGCGTATTCGATGGCGCCGCTGTTGGCGCACAGCAGCTACAGCAGCCACAGCAGCAGCAGCACGAGCCCGAGCGAGAGCCACCTGTCCCCCTCCCACACCCACAACTACACCCGTCCCCCCCTCTCCCCCCTCACAGACACCGCAACGACCACCACCACCACCACCACCACCACCACGCCACCGCTCTCCATTGCCAACAGCAATGGCCACCCCGACGCACACCGCCGCGATATGGCCATGACGCCCCCGCCAAACATCGAGGCCAGCACCACCCAGATGCAGATGCCCCCCTCATACCATCTCCAGCACCACCACCAGCAGCGCGCGCATGGCGATTGGGGCGAGGGCAGTGCGGTCGCGCCGGCTACTGTGAGTGCGGACGAGCCTGTGGTGGCAACGCGGGTGCAGTCGCCGTGCCAGATGGTGATGGGGAGTGGAATGGCGGCGCCCATGGCGTACCTGCCTTATATGAGGCTCTCGCCACTCGCCATCCTGTCTGCACACGCATTCATCTCGGAACAAGGTACGGGCCCTCGCACCGCACACAGCGAGACTGCCACACACAAATCCATCGATACACATGGCCCGCCTTGTTGTCTGTTGTGCCTGCCTGTGTGCAGAGCTTGTTTTGGCTCAGCCCAGCCAATATGAGGAGTAGGGAGGGAGGGGCACCACAACACGGACAGATAGGGAGGATTTGTACTTGGCTGCAAGGATGGATGGATGAATTGCTGGCTGGGGGCTGGGAACGGTGATACGGTATAAAGGAACGCTGGTTTGGTCTGGTCTGGTCTGGTGTTTTGGCACCCTGTCTGTCGATCAATCAATGAATGGTGCACACGGGGGGGAACATGGGCAGATCCACACGTACGTACTCACACACACACACGCTCACAGACGCGCACTCATTCTACTCACTGCTTACAGAGCAAGACAGCACCGCATCGATCCGATGGCTCACGCGATAGCGTGTGTTGGTGCATACTCACAGCCCACCACACTACCCCATCCCCACAGCGCACGCACTTTCTGCCTTCTGGCTCGGTCGCCTTTTTTCGCCTGTCGTCCGATGTTGTGTTTTCATTCGTACGCCCGCATTCAAGAGCTGTCCCATAGGATATATTCCGACCTCCGTAGTACCTACTTCGGTAGTCTAATGACTCTATATCGTATCTACTTCACCGTGTGTGTGTTGTGGAAGGGTGGGTGTCCTTCCCAGACAGATCGTCTACACCGATGTATACGTACGTGACGTCTATATGTATGTATGTGTACGTGTGTGTACGTGTGTGTAGTCTGTATACGTGTGTGTGAGTGTGTGTGTGTGTGTGTACGCATGATACGAAAGAGTGCCACCTCTATATCATGACATGCACATCCTCCCCCTCCCTCACTCTGTCACTCTCTCACTGCATGAATTATGCAACGACGTAATTGGATGAACGGGTGAAATCAATGGGTTGTTCGTGCGTCCCTGAGTCTGCCTACCTAGTCTCATGATGCTGTCTGTCCACCTGTCTGCCTATATCGTCTGTATCCGCAAAGAAACATCAGATTCGTACCAATGGGGCCCTGATCGGCAGAGAGGGAGGGAGGGAGGGATGCATCGATGGCCCACTCTTTCACACCCGCACCTGTCTTTTTTCGTTTGTTTATTTCACACCTGTTTCACAGACACAACACGGACGCGTCCTCACCTCTTTCCCTTCGTTCGACTGACATATTTGTAGCAATCTGTCCACACACACACACACACACATATACGCCACACCCGCCCACACGAAGAAGGGCACATACATCGCATTAGCCTTTCTGTCTGTCTGTCTGCCTGTCTGTCTGTCTGTCTGCCTTTCGTTCTGAGGGAGGCTTGGGAGGGCCCCGGCTCGCTTACAATTCAGTCGCTGTGCCATGCCCTCACTCGCGCACTTACAGCTCTACACATACACGATGGATGGACGGACGGATTCCCTGAATTTTCGCGCGAGCTTGCTCCTTCCCTCTTTCTTTCCTTCCCTGCCTTCCTGCCTGTTTGGACGTCTGGCTGGCCGGCTGGCTGGCTGGCTGGCTGGCTGAGTGTCGATTCCCCTGTGTTTTTTGAGTGGCAGCCGCGCCAACCTTTGGAGCGGCCATGCCCTTACAAAGATAACGAGCCCCCGCTGCTGCCTGCATGCCCTTGGTGCGTGACTGATTGCAAATGACTTCGTGGCTCATTGCATGCAATTCATGGCTCAATGGATGAGGGTAATGCCTCGAGTACATGGTTGGATGGATGGATGGAGCGATCGTGTGTGAAGATGGGATGGTTGCGACGATTGTTGTAGTTTTTGACATCTGCGAACGCCCCTGCCTGACTGCAGCAGCCAGCTTGACGGCTGGCTGCCTGTGTGGATATGAGGGATACGTCATTTTGCCGTAGCGTGCGCGAGAGTGCAAGAGGGCCCGTTTGGCTACTGACGCGCAGTGCATACCATACACACTGCTGACGTGACGTACGTGGCGCTTGATGTGGACTATCGCTTCGATGCATTGATGAATGCACTGTGTGCGTTGTGTGTCCGTGCCTTGGTCAGAAGACGCCGGCGGCTATCTGAAGGAGAGGGGGAGACAGTAGCGAACGGGCGGCCGATATGTTTTCTTACCTCTTCTGTGTTGATGTAATGTCCTATGAATGCGGGAGGGGGGGCGGAGAGTGGGGTGCATTCTCGCTTGACTCGACTGATTGACCGCTTGTGGGAAGGGAAGCCTCAAAGAATGGAGGCTTGCCCACTGGAGATGGAAAGATGGATAGACAGGCTGGCGGTTGATGGATGGATGGATGGACGGGGGAGCAGTATTGCAACATACTTGTTGGATTGTCGAGTTCCTAGCACACCAGTACAGTCATACCTGACCATACACAGCCAGCGGTGTCAAGTGCGTGGACGTATTTGCCTGTGCTCTTCCCTCCTTTCTGTGTTTCTTTCTCCCTCTGTGCGTGTGTTTGGGTGTTTGTGTGCGTCATATGGCAGAAAGGAACCAACTTTATCTGTGTATCGTGACTTGCCGTGGTGTCGTGCGGTGGCCGTGTGTGGGCGTCTGTGCTTGTTGTTTGCATGGCTGGTGCATGTACGCTCGTAGGTGTCTGTGATGTGCTTTGTCTTTAGTCAGCTCATTCACGCAAATGACCGACCGACCGACCGACCGTGAATGCTTCTTACCTCCCTTGATGGATGCCTGAGTCCATGTATGGATCCCTAGTGTGTCTCCCCCTTCCCGCGGCGTGCTGTTTTTGCCCACCCGCCCCCCGGCCACAGCGCCCCTATCTCAACACGTATACATATAAATATGGAAATAGGTTCATGTATGTGTGTACGTAATTACGTATGCGTCTGTGCAGCCGACCCTTTTTTGACACATGCCGCGAGAAGCCACTGACCATGCGACCGGCAGGGCACTTTTTGACGGCGGCCCCTCCTGTCTGCGTCGTGTATTCCCCTCCGTATATAGTGAATGCATGTTTATGTGCATGTGTGTATAGGTGCGTGAGGATTTTGTTTTGCATTCGTACGTGCGTAGGTCATATAAGATCCGTTCGTATGCAGACACACCTCCCGTCTGTATTTGTCCTCTCTCGAGCTCCCCTCTATCCATTCCCTCGTGTAGTGCCCCTTCCTCACCTCTTTCCCCACTCGACCCTTCTCCCCTTGCGCGTCGATGAGACATTGATATATATGTATTTTTCCGTGCTTCGGGGGAGGGATTTGGCATTGTTCTGCATTGTTCACCTGCCACCGAGCTCCCGTGCGGACAAGTGTATTACATATGACGACACAACCGTCATCGATCCAGACATCAGACGTATATGCGTGTCTTTTACGTCTCTCTAATCTGGTGCTTTTTACTTTTTCCGCTACGTGTGGTGAATATTTGTTGCTGTCGTACATAATCGGAGATATGTACGAGCAATGACTGCAGCTGGGCGACACGCATTCATACTTCATTCATGCGCTCACTGGCTGGCTGCGTACGGAGGAGTTTTTCTCGTTTGCAGGACGACGCAGATGACAGGCATGGCATGGAGTGAGACACACACGTCTAACGGATCGACCGGTGCGACAGGCACGATTGCGTACATAGACACGACGATCGAGCAAATGTGAGAATCAACAGTCGAGCAATTCAATCAGCACCCATCCATCCATCAACGACAGGCGTGAGAGACACAGCAGCAGTGAGTGAGTGTCGACACATGATGGATGGCCATGGCTCATCATCTCTGGCCCTCGAGGACTGTGGCCTGTCGTCGAGCGGCTTCATCCCTCTCTGGTGTGACATCTGCATCCACACCAAACAGCACGTCACCCGAGCAAGATTCCCCTGGTGCGTTGGGGGGGACACGCACTCTCTCACTCGAGACACATACATGTGTGATGTGTGACGGTGTGTTTTTGTTTGTTTGTTGCAGGTCGTGTTCGTGCTGCATGTGTGAGTCGTGCTACAGCCAGTGCACAGCGGCCGCCAACAATGGGACACACACGTGCACCAAATGCGGTCGGTGGACACACAGGCAGACGGACATACAGCAATTTCACCCTTGGCATGTCTCTCTCTATGTGTATGTGTATGTGTCACAACAGGTGCGCGTCAGAGTGTGCGTGAGGGTGTGATTGACCTGTCTAACCCCAAATCCGTGCCCTCCTCTGCTTTGCCCTTCCTGCGACCCTTCCAGACTGTGTTCGAAGAGACATGCACTCAGGCATTCGAAGCCTACAAGTTCCAGGCACGACACACACAACACACAGATGGACTCACAGATATCGATGTGTGTGTCGTCATCGTGTGTGCAGCGTGAGAAGCAAGAGGCCGTGATGCATGTCTTGCTGTCCGAGCGGAAAGCAATGCAACAGCACATCAACGAAATGACCGCCGCACACAAAATGTGCACCGTGGTGGATGATGCCAGGGTGGGTATGGACATGGATGGGCGGAGTGCTGTCTGCTGAGTCAGACCTTTTGATTGCATGGGGATGCAGTGACTCCATGAGGAATGAATGATTCACTTATCGACCGTCACACATGCGACAGAAATGTCATCAGCAAACGAGGCGTGTGTGTCTGTGTGCGTATCTATCGTGCAGTGCGATCAAGTGTCCATTCATTCACCCGAAAAAGGCACACATAACGAGCAGTGATCATGGAAAGTGGACCCCAACAGACTGCACACACGTACACCATAAACTGCAGCAGAAGACCAACGAACTGCACAACACCAAGGCAACCATGACACACACACACAGACACACAGCGACTGACCGTCCACACTCTGTGTGTCTGTGTCATTCTGTCAGGCTGAGTTGGCTGAGTTGCGATCGTCCCTCCATCGACTACAGCAGCAGCAGCAGCAGCAGCAGCACCCGTATCCCCACCAGGCCCAGCCCACAATGACCTCCACTCGAATCATCCAACGAATACCCAATCCATTCAACAACAGACAAGTGAACCAGACAGCCAACACACACTCACTGATGCATCTCTCTTTCTGTGTGTGTGTGCAGGTGCCTCTTGTCGAGCCGCCCACTCCTCTCCAGACACACAACCAGCACGTATGCGAGGGGAATCGATACATGGACGCGACCAATGTGTGTGTGCTGTGTTGTGTGTCAGTCGCATGTGTCGCACAATCTTTCTACACAGCAAATGACCGTCAACACACACAGACACGTTATCCACATCCACATGCACCCATCTCTGTCTGTCTGTGTGTCTGTTAGTATCTGAAGGCGGACATGGCGAGCCGTCGATCCTTCGGCAACACGTACGACAAACAAAACACAACAACGACTCACATGTGTGTGCACTCATGTGTGCAGGTCGTCTTCTCGTCCCGCTCATCGTGAGTTCGACCTGCCCACTCAGAACATGCCCACGCGGACAAACATCACAAACACACAGGTCAACCGACCAGACAACCACAACCTCCACACACACACGAACGATCTCCTTGTCTGTGTGTGATTGTGCTGTCACTCAGATGTCATTCGTGCCCCCTACTCAGCACCTGAACCACACAACCAGCACCCGACAGGCCTTCAACAACAACCCGGCCGCCATGATGCAGCGACGACCATTCAGCAACACCAACAGACGATGAATGAGCGATGACTGAGTGAGGGACAGACGACCAGATGAGGGGAATGGACGGGGGAAGGGGCAAGGAGGGATGTGTCATCCTGTGCATGCGTGACAGACAGACAGACAGACAGACAGAGGAGGGAGGCGAAGGTGGGATGAAAGAACGACTCGACAGTAATACGTGCGTGCGGACAATGAATGAAACGAATGAATGCGTCTTCATGCCTTAAGCTTGGGGACAGTTGGATTTACATGATGGCCAGGCTTTGACTCGCGGTCAAGCTGATGAATCTCCACGAGTATTTGACGAAGCAGAACGCCCAGTGGCTCAGCGAGAGCAAACAGGGTCCAAACGCCGCTCAGATCAGATACAGCAAGGCGGTCCTCCACCAGCCCGCCACTCTCGCACTCCTCTTCCCGCCCGACCTGCACGATGACGCCCCGCCGAGCTTCGCCCTCCGCTCCCTCGCTGACAAGAACCGCCGCCGCCTCATCACACGCACACTCGAGGAGAATGTGGCGCTGGCTTCCCTCCACAGGAGTCAGCTGCGGGTGGCCATCTACATCATGATGGCGATGGAACTGCACGAATCAAGCGAAGAGGTAAGTCTGGAGAAAGGGGAGTGGCATAGCTGAATGCATGAATGAATGGGTGGATCTTTCATTTGTGCTGTCTTTGCTGCAGTTGGTGTCTACGTTCAGTGACCGGCTGGAGTCGACGTATCTGCAGGCGGGCGAGAGCGACGAGTACCTCAAAGACGTCATCGCAGCACTGCTCAACTTCGTGTGAGTCATCCAACAGCCACGCACGACAGCCACTCCTCATGGGTCATCTTCTTTTGCACAGTCAGGTGGCCTTCACCGATTCGTGTTCATCCTCTGAGGCCATCACGTTCGTCAACTCGTTCGCCAACGCACTCATCGAGGCCGACGCACAGACCCTGTTCGTGCCTGTGGTCGAGAAGGCCACCATGGCCCTCTGCCACCAGGCCGACGGGGGCGGTGAGGGGGGCGAGGGGATGTCATCTCGCGATTTGGTTGTGGATGCGCTGGTGCTGTGCTCACTCAAACACAAGGCCATCATGGACAGGTGGGATGGTGACGACATGGGCAGGCGGATGTGCGATTCGTTTGTGTCCTCTCTCAGGCTGTTTCGCACTTTGACGAATGTTCTCAAGCTCGTGCCGGCAGATGACGTGAGGGCCTCTGCAGCCAAAATACTCACCAGGTAGGTCGGGCAGGCACACAACACGCTGACCATCCATCAGGCCAGTCTGTATCCTGTTCTCTCCGTCAGGTTGCTGTGGAATCTGACCAACGAGACGGTTGTGTCGGTGACTGACGCCGGTCAGCGGGACGAGGCGGTGCGTGTGGCCCTCCCGCTGCTGTTCGACCTGCTGTCGGTGGAGGCAGTGGCCGACACTCGTGTGGAGGTAATACGTGCACTCGAATCCCACTACAAGGCCACGGTGAGATGAAACGGGGCAATTGTCGGCCGATACAGAGGGAGACGATCCATGTTGTCCATTTGGTCATTGCAGGCTGAGCAGCCGCCCAGCGATGAGCACAGCAAGGCATACCAGCGGGTGACAAACCAGTCGAAAGCAGCGCCCGTCTTGCCGTCCCCCTCATCAATGTGCGCTGTCCCTTCTATGTGTGTCAGCAAGTGACGATCCGTGTCAGCAAGTCGTGTGAGCTTGACCCCCACAAGCACGTCCGGCTGGCGGCAGTCAAGGCACTCACTA
Organism: Vitrella brassicaformis; assembly: GCA_001179505.1. NCBI lineage: Eukaryota > Vitrellaceae > Vitrella > Vitrella brassicaformis. The sequence continues at coordinate 33,705 of CDMY01000831.1, read as the reverse complement.
CCATCCTCATGCTCCTCTCGCGAGAGGTGAGAGGGAGAGACCAATTAGAGAGGGGACACACTAGCAAATGGGCCTCCATCTGTCGCTCTCTGTGTGTCAGGAGTATTCCACTGCCCGTGCTGCTGCTGTGTTGCAAATGATCATCTCTCGTCTGTATGATAAGGACGGCTCCGTGCGCAAGGAGGCGGCCAAGCTACTCACACTCGAACTCACCTCCACCAAAGCCATGTGTGTGACACAGACCAGCGCACACATGCAGCCATCACTTCTTGTCTCTCCACCTGTGCAGGAGTGATCTGGTGAGCAACAACCAGGCCGTGGCCCGCGAGTATGCCCACGCGCTGGGGATGATGGACTCCGACCCGCTCCCCGCCATGCGCAAGGCGGTACGCACTGCTCAATGAAAGACAGGGCCTCAACAGACACACAGGTCTCTCTCTATCTGTGTCTCTATCGTGTGCAGCGTGACAAGCTGATGGTGGGTTATCTGCTCGGCAGCCACGATGACGGGTCTATCAAGGGTGACAGTGAGGTGCTGGAGGTGTGCCGCCGCATGCAGCAGCTCGGCCAAGTGCCGCCTGATGTGCTGACGACTGTGAGCTGTGCACTCTTTGGCAGCCGCGAGGGAGACGGGGAGCAGGCGGGCGACAACGATGAGGGGGAAAATGGGATGGATTTGGACGATGCGTGAATGACTGTGCATGCCAAGTGGCAGTATCGCCAGCGCAGATCGCACCAGAGAAGACAGACAGACAGACAGACAGACAGAGGAGGGAGGCGGACGTGGGAAAAGCTCGACAGCCGTACGTGCGTGCGGACAATGTATGAATGAACGCGTCTTCATGTCTCCGTGGAGATATGAATGGAGTCAGTGCATTCATGTAAGAGACACATGAACATGTATCGATCACATGCATGGGTCCGTCAACACGCAAGTAATCTGTCCGCTCAACGATGGAGGACATGAAGCTAGAGGGAGGTACTGGTGGGTAAGTAAGTAGATAGCTAGATCCCTAAGCTGAATGAACGAATCTAGACGTGCTGGACAGCCTGGACTGCACTCTCGGCGAAGCCTCCTGTCAAAAGCCAGGAGCAGGAATGAGCAGGGGGCTAGCCGGTGGCAGCCCGTCTCCCTCCCTCCCTATCTGCCTGCCTTGCTAAGGGCGGCCGAAAGAAGGCAGTACACTGCCTGCGATCACCGCCAAAAACCGACCAACAACGCTTAAGCAGCACATTGATCCATACATCGACATCTACATCCCCCCATCCCAATACATTCCAGCACGTACACACCATGCACCTGTCGGTCAATCGATCACTCGTGTCCCTCCTCCCGTCTCCTGCGCTTCCGTAGCCGTGGAGATCGGCGCAGGCGTTTCAGTGGCTGCTCGTCGGGTGGGATTCGTCGACGCCTCTTGGCAGCAGGCTCGGCCTGCTCGGGGAGCAGTACTGCCCCTCCGCGGCCTTCGTCAGCGGCGTTTTCGGCCTGCTCATCACCACCGGGGTGACCGACGGGCGGCATGTCCTGGTCAGGAAGCTCGCCCTGAGGCTGATCCCCCATCTCATCACCCCCCTCGTCACGGTCGTCATCGCGGCCCCTCTTGGCCCCTCTCCGACTCGACTCGATGCCTGCGGGGTCGAGGCGCTGCTGGTCGCCGCCATCATCCTGGTGTACGGCCTGGTCAGGCGCCTCACCGGCCTGGGGCTGACCCGCTGCTGACGCTGGTGAGCGATGGCCGTTGTCGGCTCGTCGGTCTGCATCAGCAGCGTTGCCCGTAGGAGGGGGAGGCTGACCATGAATGGCAGGAGGCTGATTGTTGGCCGCATGACGGCCGCTGTGACCTTCGTCATCAGGGTGGGGAGGCGGATCGGCCATGTTGACGTCTGGCTGCTGAAGCTCTCCACCTCTGGCTGGCTCGCCGCCGTTGTTGTGTGGGTCTGGGAGAGGAAACACGAAACACCATGATTTCTGTCCGTGCGCGTCTGAGGCTCTTTTGTCCGTGTATTTGTATACCGTGCATGGGCTGGTCGAGAGGCTGAACCACTGCTGCGGCCGCTGACGCACTGCCGTTGGGTGGGGCATGGAATGGGGCACCCTGACTTTCTTGGCGACCGAATCCTTTGTTGACGTCTCCTGCTGGCTCACCGCCCGCATCGTCATGTTGGTGGCCATCTTCACGAGCCCTCTTCCACCCTCGAACACTGCCGCCCAAGCCGTGTGTGGACGCTGCGGGGTCTTTGGGCTGCTCTGGGTCGTTTTCTTTCATCTCCACGTCTTGGACCTCTCTCGGCAGAGGCGCCTCAGGGGCGACGCTATGGTTGAGGCCAGTGTGGGCCGCAGCGGCCTGAACAGCCGCTGATGAGCATTCTGTGGTGCACACACACACGTCAGCAGGTGCATTCCTTCTGCCGGTGTGTCGTGTGTCTCTTCATTACTCACCGTGTTGTGCTCTGGCGGCGGCAAGGGCGGGGTGGTTCAGAGCCTGCTCTGCTGTGAGGCGGAAAGTAGGCTCGAGACACAGCATGCTGCACACATAAGACAACGTCAAGTTGGCAGTCGGTCAGCCGATGGAGAGCCGCATGCATTCGTGTATCTATGTCCCTCACCTATCGAGCAGATCCACTAAAGGATGGTCCTGACCGATGTCGAAGCGGCCGTAACAGCCTTGCTCTTTAGAGCGTGACAGCAGACCGTGAGTGGCCGCGCGCGAGACCGATCCATCCAGATCTTCACGAACGGCAAGCCGTCGATGGCGCTGCCCAGAGACGCAGAGAAAGAGAGAAAGGGACAGAATTCTATGTACACCACACACCTCTGTCTGTGTGACCATACGTACCAGCCTCTGTGTGAATGGGCGGTCGATGTGCAGCCAGTGCAGCGATGGTGGTGTCGCACGACTGGCCGCTATGCATCCCAGCAAATCCTCCTGCACCACACGAAAAGCGGGACCAAGAACGGAAGTGTGTTATCGTACACACGCCCTTTCTCCCCCAGCCCAGCTTACCTCTCTGTCGTCGGTGAGCCGCGTCGGTATGAAAGGCATCCTGCCCGACGCGAACTGAGCAATGGTGACACCGGCCGCCCTGTCCGTAACAAATTGCGGAAAGGACCACACACAATCATGATGGTGCGGCATGGCAGGTCGGTGTGGTGATATGTGTGTGAGGGGGTCCGCTCACTGACTTACCAGACGTCTACTTCAGGGCCGTATCGTTTCGTGCCCATGAGCAGCTCGGGCGCTCGCATGCCGAGAGCCACCTATTCACACAACAAGAAAGACAACGCATGGGAGAAAGGGCTTTATTTATCTGTGTTGGCATGTCTCCTTGGCGCTCCGTGTGTCTCTCTGTCTGTCTGTGTGCCTTTGTTACTTACCACATTGGTGTCCATGTGCCTCCGGGAGTCGGGGTTGTGCACTCTGGTCGCCCCTGCGCACATGCAGCCACACCCACACTCGCATCTACCAAGGACAGTGGGATCTTTGCTGCCGCGTGCTCACCTAGATCTCCGACCTTCACGGTCTTGCCGTCCTGGCCGACCATGCAGTTGTCATCCTTCATATCAAGGTGGATGACTGCACGAGAAGTCGGACACATCACATAATATCAACCTCCAGTGTGTGTGTGTGGGGGGGGGGGAGAATGTGTATCGTATTGACTGAGCTGACGTTGTTTCCGGTGCAGTTGGTGGAGGCCGCTGAGGATCTGGAACCACACGTCACACACTTCCTCTAGCGACGGCCCTGCAAAAGGCAAGACACACACAAAAGAGAAGAGACATCCGTCAGGCTTGACTTGCCTGCGATTTTCGTGCGCATTCTCCTCTACAGCTTTTTTGCTCCCCACCCACTCACCCACCCACCAGCGTAGTTTGCGTCGGCCATCTTCCTGGCCTTCTCCTGCCTGTTGAGGTCCGTGCCGCAGAGCTCCATGACCATCTACACGCTCTTCTCAAAGGCTCGACCCGACTCGTAGGCAGAGTATCGGGCATAAGCCTTGACCACATTCGGATGTCCGCCGGCGCGGACGTGGCACGCAAACTGCACAAACAAGCAATGCATCCATCCATCCACCAGTGGTCATGAGAAGGGGATGGAAGACTGAAGGAAAGGCATGTGTCTGCGTACCTCTCTCTCTGAGTACTCTTTGAGCTGCGGGTATGAAAAGTAGCGATCCGTCCCGTTCGACGACCTGATGGTGTCCTTGTACTGCATCATGTCATCGATATAGTGCACACACAGAAATACACACATGGAAGGTGCATTCCGTGTCGAACGTTCCATACCTTTTTGATGGCCACCCTTTCCCTTGGTGGAACCTCCTTCAAAACGCCACAGCCCTCCCTCTTGACGCCGCTATAGACCACGGCATGCTTACCTGCATCCACAGAGATACCCATGCATGTGCATCATGCGAGAAATGGCATCAAACTCGTGTGTATGCATCGTATGCAGTGTGAATGCATACCCTCTCCCTCATATCTGACGTCCCTGAAGCTCTGGTGTATAAACGTATCCTCCGTTGCCATCCCATGGCTGGCTGGTGGGACGTTCGGAGGCTCTGCGGCCTTGGAACTCTCTGCCATGATGGCAACGGGGCCTTATCTCCTTTGAAAGCGGGCACACAATGTGTCTGGCCGACTGCTGCGACCGTTCTGGAGCCTCGAGAGAGCGTGTGTTTTTCCGCTTGGGTCGAATTTGGCGAGGCGAGAGATCTTGGCTGGAAACACTAATCTCGACAACCCGAGACGTGAGGGGTTTTTGTTTGAAGTGTTGTCATTCCCATCCTTTTTTCCTCTCGTGCGGTGAGAAAACCCTGCCACTGCCCGCAGCACGTTGGCGGACGAGGGCTTTGTCGACGAGCTGGGCGAGGAGAGGGAGCTGGTGCTCATGCCGCTGCTGCGGCAGGCCCTGCAGGCCTCCTGCGCCTCCACAGCAAGCGGTTCTGCCACACCGACATGCTGGTACGTAGATGGAAGAACGACTCGCATATTCATTGGTCCAGAACATCTTGTCAGAACATCGTCAAGGGCACGCCATTCCTCGTCGCCGAAAGGGTGGATGAGTGAGCAATAGGTGTGTTGTAGATACATTGCTACAGTCAACAGGGTGCCGACAGCCGACTGATCGAGCTGCTGGTGGGTTTGTACGCTGACACCACGCTGAGTGGACCGAAGTTCTCAGCGAGAGAGGTAGGTGTACCTACACTAACCTACACTCTACTAAGCATGTCTGTCGGTCGGTCGGTTGTGTATCATGTGTGTATCATTCACATGCCTGCCTGCAGACAAGGAAGAATGTGAAACGCCTGATGGACGACTTGGCGGCAGAGGCGCGAGGCCTGGTAATGTTTGGCGAATTGGCGGCAGAGGAGGCCGAGCTCCCCTCGGGGACGCCCACACCTGCCATGACTCCACATCCACCCGTCGCACAAGTGCTCGTGCTGCCCCCCAACCCATCACGTTTGGCTCCCAACCATGCTCACGACCAGCCACGGCCTGCTGCACCACCAGTCAACGGTCCCCCATCTGTTGATGGTCAAGGTGGACTACGTGTGCCGGGCCCAGCAGATGGGGTGGGAGCGGCGTCGTATGGAAACAACCAAGGCTTCCCCTCGCCATCAGCAGCTGCGGCACCGGCAGCAGCGGCCGCAGCTCTGCCACCCAATATAGTGTGCTTGTAGGTGTGTTGCAGAATCATAGAATGATCGTTGGCTCATAGAATGCGTGTGTGTGTGTGTGCAGATGAGAATGTCTGGTGGGCAGAAGGACTTCACGGTCAAGCTCCCTCGCGACCGCGTCCCGAGGCTCCACGACTTTGACTGTGCGCTGCTTCGGCGGGTGAATCGACCTTTATCCTGCCATTTGCAGAAGAGTAAGCGGGCAGTTGCTGTTGTGTTGGTCTCTGTCGACAGCACTAACTTCAACCTGAGGGTCACCGATCAAGGCTCACGAGGTGGCTCCGTTCTTTATCAAGCTTCAGTCGACATGACGGTGATATACACGCACACGGCGGGAGTGCTGGCATGAGTCGCACACTTCATAAACTGCGATGAATGCGTGCAGAGAGAGAAGGGCGACGAGATCCTCCGCCACCTGAAAAGCGGACTCTATCACGCTGAACAGGTGACGACAGAGTGGCTCATGTGACCACACATCCACGTATATGGAACGCAGAGTATCGGTGCCTCCCGCCACACACCGGGGCTGTCTGTGTCTCTGTCGCTTTCATTCACTCAGGCCGTCGAAGAGATCGACACCACGTGGATGCCCAAGTACGGCCACCGGGCCTCCACCAAGCTGGACTTCGTCCACCTCCCGCCCCTGCCCAAGAAGTCCCAGCTCAGGCCGCTCTCATCGTCCCCCGCCGCCCAGCCCGACACACCGCCCCCCCAGTGGGTGAAGGCCCACAGGGCGGCCATCCCCACCCACCAGGAGCTGCGCAGAGGGAGGAGAGGGCGTGGAGGGGCACCTGGGACGGCGGGATGGTCAAGGGGGCGAGGGCCAAGGTGGACACAGGCTTCCGCCGACCAGCCGGCCGCCCCCCACCAGCCCGCCCCGCCCCAACCGACAACAAGGAGATGGAGAGGGGGTGGAAGAAACACTCTTGAATGGGAGGTAGGGAAAAAGAGGAACACACAGATTAGGAGAACCTTTTGATTATCTTTCTCTCGTTTGCCTGGGTGTGTGCGCTCAGGAGTCAAGACGGTGGTGGCAGTGTGTGCCGGTGTTTGTTGTGGTGCGGTGGGGGCCGTAGCGGCGGCCTCGGTCAGAGCTTGGCTGCTGCTGCGGCCCACTACCAGAATCGCTGCCTACATTTTATATCACGATGTCTATGTCTTTGCTGCACACACAGACAAGTGGTGCATGGGTGTGGATGTATTGTGTCTTTCCTTTCGTCCGTGACAAGTGTGCGCCAGGCGAACTGCAGCCACAGCTGGCGGTCGAGTTAGCCAGCCAAGAAGAGGCCCGGTGTGACTGACACGCTCGAGTAAGTGTTTGGTGTACGAGAGAGACATATTCAAGGCGAGCACGCCTCTTGCAGCGCGTCCTTCCTTGTCTGCAGATTGCTGCCTACATTTTATATTCGTCGGCACGTACTCAAACGCATTCGACGGATAGACTGGACTGGGTGACCGAGCAAGGCCTCCGATATATGTGAGAAGATGCACACAAAACACTAACCAAGGGCACAACAACCATGTGGTGTCTCTGGTTGTGATGCATATATGCAGAGTGCAGAGGGAGCGATGGATTGCAGCGGGAGCGGAGCTCGATGGCCTGCCTGCGAGATGAATCGGCCGACCTCCACAGACCACTTCAGTGAGCAACAACATATACATCAATCGCGAGCAGAGAAGAGACCCACCGACCGACCGACTGACCGACCGACTGACCAACCGATCATCATACGACACACAAACACATGTGCGTGTATGTGTGTGTGTATGTATCGGGTGCCGCCGTCAGGCATCCAACACAAAGACTGTCAGACGCTGGTCTGGTCTACTGTCACAGCCCCCACATCGTAAACGTATTTGTCTGTGCCATCCCTTTACTCTATCACAATCGACACACAGACCTCACTTGGCGCCCAGCCCACCTCCACCTCCCCTGGCGTCTCCCCCCACACCCCTCTTCCGCCCTCCATTCCTGCTCCCATTCCTCTCTCGCCCTTCCCTCCACCCACGCGTCTCATCTACCACAGAATCCTCACTCGTTGCTGCGACGACAGCGCCACCAGCATCAGCCGCAGCAGCCGGCGCTTCGGCGTCGCTTCGCTTCAGGTGCTTGGCCATCGATACATGGCCAGGGGGCACGCCAGACACTGCACGAGAAGAGTGATGGAGAGGAGAACGGGATGGATCGTGTGCGATTCAGTGGTGGGGTGTGTGCTGTGCTGCAGGCGGACCTTCAATCGTGTCGCGGAAGCGGTGGCACAAGGAAGACGACAGCCAATCCAGCGGACTGAGTGCACACACAACCACAACCACAGCCATTACCATATCCGTCATCTGTGTGTGTATGTCCACTATGGCTGATTGCTCACAGACGTACATTGTCGGGCCACTCGAGGCCTCCGTCACAGCCCCTTCGGGCTCTCCCTCCTCCCCTTCAGCAGCAGTCCCCTCAGCCACTTTTTGCCTCTTCTGCGGCGGTCCGCCGTCCGTCTGCGTCGCCCTCTGCTGCGCCCTGAAGAAGAGCTCCAACTCTATGATGAAGATCTGTGCCGTCACGAGCGCATCGAACCCCGCCTCGTGCTCGTTGGACGCCTCGTGAGGACGCTCGAGTGAGTAGGTGGAGCTGCTGCGGGCAGTGGCTATTTTGAAGGCACTGATGTGGGACTGCCTGCACACATAGACATATTAACAGAAAGGTGACCGTCGGTCGATTCATTTTCCATCCTCCAGCCTACTTGAGCAAGTGTGTCCGCAGGTCGTCAAGTGACGTGCTCCTGCAGCCAGCCAGCCAGCCAGCCAGACAGACATGCAAAGGAGACGGCTGTCATGTCACCCACACACAGATCCTGCCGACCCGTCCCTGAGTGCGTACCCCCTGCTGTGGTTGAGATGCAGCACACTGTACCGTCCCTGTGACGCCAGGTGTTTCGTGTCAAAAGCACCGCCAGAGAAAAGGCGCAGCCACTCGGTGCAGAAGGCACCCAGGTCCCTGGGCAACTCACTGAACGACGGACACATACACACACAGAGAGACAGAGAATGAGCCTTGAAAATGCATTGCAGAGGGATGCGCGTGCTCGTCACCCACCCGATGAACTTGTCGTATATGTGCAGCATGTCGAGAAGGCCGTGGTGCAGCACCACGGGCCGCTCTGCCTCGATGATGCACTCCAACACGCACTGAAGGCCGCTATCCATCACAGCCTGACAAAATCACACCGATAGGTAGGCGTTTGTTTGTTGGATGGCTGGCTGCGTGTGGCTCACCTGGGGCATCAGTTTTGATGCGAGATAGGATTCCTTTGCATTCTGCACCTCAGCCAGACGGGCGTACTCGACCCTTCGATCAGGACATACACACACCAACGCCACACCACATCGCCCGCCCACACTGACCTCCCTGCCTCCTCCCTTTTTCCATCAGCCTACCGACCTGTCATCAATCCATTTGTTGAGGTCAAATCCATTCCGTCTGAGGAAGCGAAGGGAGCTTGTGTCGCAAAGAAACACTCGACGCTGCATCCAATAAACACACATACGGGGAGACCGCCACTCACTCACTCATGGTGGTTGACCGCCACACCCACACGCCGTACCAGTGCTGGGAACGCGTTGAAGTTGTGTGGCGACAGCACCCACATATTCGGGTCCTCTGCATCACGCTTGACCGCACAAATGCCCAGCTGCACTGCACGCACAGACACACAGCCACACGAACAGAGTAGTCTTCCACCCCAGCAGCGTGCCTGTGCCACCTTTGGTCGTCGCACTCACCCGTCAGGAACTGTGGGACGCTGTCGCGGCAGTGGTCATAGTACAGCTGGATATTCACAGGCAACACACGATAGGCATCCATGCCTCTCCTTGCCCGTCTGTGCGAAAATACCTCCATAGTAGATTTGCGTGACGTGCCGTCCTTGAAGAGACCAGTGAACTCTGCACACAGATGCATAGAAGACAGAGCTCTCAGAAAGCCCAACGCCTCACATTGCGTGTACCGAGGTCTATTGCGACGAAGTCGCAGTGCTGAATGTCCCCGATAGCTTGCTCGACAGCCGCGTGACGCCAATCTAGTGACACACCGAGCACAACGATGAGCGCACTCGATTGAACCTTCGAGTCTATGACCTGCAGCCGGCGCTCTGTCATCCTCGTCCTTCGCTGGTTGGCCCTCAGAAGCCTTACTGTCATCTTGTCTGGGTTTGTGCTCGTCTTCTTCCATGCTCGAGGCATCAACACCCGCCATTCATTCGGATCTTCGACAATCGACACACCCCTGACGAAAAAAACACGCACGGATGAGTGGGAAACGATGGATCTCGCTATTGGGATCTCGAGCGCATCCTCACCTCCTGCTGGATAAGCTCGCAGGTGGGATTGAAACGAAGAAGCGGAGATGTTGACGAGGAGTGATGAGGGCGGCGTGAAGGCTTGAGTTCGTTCCTGCACTCGATCCTGGCATTCGTGGATCCAAGCCGCTTTGGCCAGCGATGAAGGGCCGCGCAGATCTGTTCGTCCGCGCCATCCTGTGCGCCTCTATCGTGCTCATGGCGACTTCCATCACCCTCGTGTGGCTCATGCAGCGACACTGCGGCTTCCCATCCGACCTTGTCGATGACCGCACATTGCTGAGAAGGCCTGCAACAAATGAGCGGCAGCAGCGCCAGCAAAGGCCCCGCAAAGAGGACCTTTCTCTGCAGCGGCAGCTGGAGCAGAAGAAGCAACTCATCGCTGACCTCAGGACGATCGTGCAGGGGCTGCAGAAGAGGGTCAAAGAGCAGGAGAGCCGCATCAGACTTGTGTCGGCCACGAGCTCTCCAGTGCAACAACACGAAATCCAGCGAATTGCTGCGGCCACAGACAAGCGCGGCATCAGATTGGCCAGCCACGCGCCAGGAAATCTTACCAGAGAGGAGAAGGAGCTCACATCGGCTGAGTACATGCGGTTGATCTCTACTCGTGACGCCTTCCCCTTCTTGCTGAATTACTTCGGCTGGCAGGGGCGCGGCGTGGGAGGTGAGATAGGCGTGTATGGGATGGAGTTCAGCGACCGGCTCATCCGCATATGGCGGCCGGAGAGGTTTGAGCTGATGGAGTTGCGGGATCGGCATGAGTTCAAGACGAGGCGGGACTTGCTGCATTATGAGGGCAGGGCTGCAAAGGTCAATGTTACCTGGCACCAGGTAAGAAAGAAAATCATGGCTGGTCACGCACCGGTCTCTATGTTTGTGTCTGTCCATCAGGGCTTCAGTTGGGACATTGCCGGCAACTTTTCCGACTCGTATTTTGACTTTCTGTATATCGACGGGTCGCACCACTACGACTCGGTGCTCAAGGACCTACACGACTTCTGGCCCAAGATGAGGAGCGGGGCCATCCTCGCAGGCCATGACTTCTGCGGCGACCGCATGCACCAGACCATCCAAGTACAGCCCGGCGTCAACGCCACGGTAGGGAAGAATCCTGTCCTCTCCCTGTCAGTGCATCTCTCGCGTGTGTGCATTTGTCTTAGATCCCGTGGTGCGGTGTGTATGACGGCCGTGATCAGACCCGCAAGACGGCCCGCAGAGGGGGCGAGAAGCAGGGGCAGCAGGGGTCAGCCCGAGCAGTCCTCGAGTTCTTTGCGGCAAAGGCCATTAGAGTATTCCACACACGGGAGGATAGGATTGAGAGCGACATGTACAATGAGCGGCTCGAGACGCCCCCGCCACGGTCGAATCCGTCCTGGTGGGTGGTGGTGCCGTGAGTGAGAGTAATTGACTGCATGTGTGTGTGTGTGTGCGTGTGTGTGTGCGTGAGTGGAGAGACACGCCTCATCGTGTGTCAACACTGACTGCGTCAGACTCTTTGGCGCACGATGTGCCTTGCATGCTGTTGCCACTACACCAGAGGCCGCGCTGATGCACAAACGAATAATGGAAACAATCGTGTACTACGTGAGTCAATCTTCAGGCCCCCAACCAGCACGGGGCCACCGCCCGTTGCTCGTCCATCGGCACGAATCCACGATGGATTCGTTCATTCGTCTATCTCTGGTCGTCGTTTATTTGGTCATCTGCCTCCCCCCTCATTGGTGTGCGTGTCCCATTGACCAATGGCCGCAGGAGAAGCTGCCACTCGGAGAGTACTCATTCGAAGAAAGCGAGGAGGGCCTCGCATGGAATCTGTAAGCCACTATCCTGCGGCGAATGCATCAATGCACACTCTCATCTACGCCATGGGTGGTGTTTGTGGAGCAGGAAGGGAGAAGTGAGCGGCATCAAGCTGGAAAATGGCAAGGCTGTGATATCGACGTCCAAGAAGCATGCTTACATGGACCTCAATTTTGGCGCTGCTGGGATGCCCGACGCCAGACGAGCAGCGCTCGCCGCAACCATCGATCTCTCCCAGCTTCAGCTGCCTCAAGTGCCTGCCAGTCCCAAATGGAACCCGGATGTCAGGCAAGCAAGCCCGAATGGGGGCACACATCGTTCATCTCTTTCTGCCGGTCTGCTTCTGTCATTTACTTCCAGGGACAATGGCTTCGAGCTGCTAAAGATGCATGGCCTGCCCGATAACGGTCGTGTAGTGAGCCTCGTCCCCTATCGCAAAGCAGACGGGCTTGCAATGATGTTCACACATAACAGTGAGGAGGGCCACATCAAGGCGGAAGACAAGCCCTTCGCGGTGCCCAACGACGGACAGCCACACGAATACGTCATTGGGTTTCCAATGAAGGGCAAAGACGGCGATGGGGATGTCTTCGTGTGCGTCGACGGAGAATTGAAGTTTCAGGCAGCCCTTGCAGACCTGAAGCTCACCACAACCGATGTCACCGTAGTCCGCTTGGGGTAAGCATGTCGTTGTATCGATCAGACGTTGATGGATACACACCTGTGTGATTCATGTGTCTCTCTGCAGCTTCGTGGCGTGGGGTGATAATGTGGGCGGCTCTCTCCTCATCGACAAGGTGCTCATGTACGTCCCCCCCCTGCCTGACGTCTACGTGGACGAGAAGACAGGAGCCGACACCAATGACGGGGCCACTCCTGACACGGCCCTTGCCTCGGTCGTCCGTGCAGCTGAGGTGGCGCGGCCGGGGACAACAGTGCACATTGCAGAGGGCATCTACCGAGGGGCACTGGAGCTGAGAAGCGACGGCAGGGCGGGCCAGCCGATCAAATTCGTCGGCAAATGCAGCGACAAGACAGCCATCGTCGGCTCGATCCGCGCCGACTCACTGACCTGGACTCAGCATAAGGACAAGATCTACAAGGCTGATCGTGACGAAGCTGAAAGACGGGTCGGGTTATGTGGGCACTTGGAGCCTCGCGAAGGCCCCCCGCTACGTGTGCAAGTCCAAAGCGCCGGGCGACTGTACTAAGAAATACCACCTCGCACGTAGCCCTAACTACAAACCTCCTGACGAGCCTGAGGAGTACAAATATATGAAGGTAATAGCATGCATTTTCTCCGGCTTTCCACACGTTGCATTATCTTGTTTGTCTCTCAGCATTGGTACATGGCCGGTAAGTCAGCACAGAAAAGTCCATGGCTACGGGGAAGCCCCAACCAGACCTCACGCTCCTTCTTTGCTGTTGACCAGACGGAGGGAGTGGCGTCCCCGACTGCACGCCTTCCGCTGAAACCAAAGAATGCGACAAGAAAACCTGGTCGCTGAACACTCTCACCGATGTGGGCCATTTTCCTGAAACGGGAAAGCCTCAACCAGACCTCACACTAAAGACACTGCCGGACCTCGTCGGGGCAACCGTCACCATCAATGACGGTTCGACACAAACACACACACACACACACACATCCCTCCGTCCTGACATCGCTCCTTTCCTTTGTGTACTACACAGGTGAAAGTGGCTTCTGGACGGCAAACTTCCCCGTGAAAACGCACAACAAGGCCGCAGGAAAGATAACGATCGGTATGCGTGCATACATAGCCGCAGCGAGGGAGAGACACACGTGTTCTCGCACTCCCTTCTTGTATCACCTGCCTCTTTCCGTGTCTTGGTCCTTTCCCTTTAGACGGCGAGTTCTACGCCTTAAGCCGTGATCACAAAGGAATAAGGGCCTACTCCCACTATTTCGTACAGAACAAACTGTCGCTGCTTGACAGCCCAGGAGAGGTCAACAGAGACACACGAAGAGATGTACACTGTCTGCCCATCCATGTCTCGCCCTCTTCAGTACTGGTTTGATGAGGCAACGAGCACCCTCTACGTGTGGAAAAATGACGACGCACAATGGAGCGACATTGAGATCTCGACAGACGCAGAGGACCAAGAGGTGGCCCTCGCCATCACCGGCAAGTCGCACTGGGAGCTCAGCGGCATCACATTTTCTTTCTTCCACACCATCCTGCAAGAGAGCTATCGCCCTGATACGCCATCGGAGTTCGTCAAGATCAACAACTGTCACTTCCACACAGCGGCGTACGGCCTGCGGCTCCTCCGCGCGGGCGATCTGACGAAGCCTTTGAAGCAGACAAGATTCTGGACTGTGACCAACAATGGTGAGCGAGGCAGATGAAAGACGAATAGAGACCTCGTCTGTGTGATTGACTCTTCCTCGTTTGTGCAGAATGGTCGCACATTGACGAGGTCGCTGTTTTTTCAAAGCCTCAAGCAGAAATGGGGGGCACAGGAAGAGACCCCAAAACCGGTGAGGGCTGCTCGAAAGATAGAGAGACAACGTAAACGGCGATATGTATCTGTGTGTGGGCCGGTCGGCGTTTGTGTCATCAGAGATCTCTACTTTGCAAACAATCACTTCCACCACATCGGGTTTGCTACGAGGTGAGTGAGGACATCCAAATCACCGCCGATTCGTCGACACGTGACCACACATCTTCCCCATCTATGCAGAATCCGTATTCTAAAGGGAAGTCTGCTCCGAATGCGGTGTCCTTCTCATCAGCGACCAACATCACATTCATTTACAACACCATCGAAGGGGGCAATGCGACTCGAGCAAGCGAACAGACAAAGCACCATCCATCAAGACCTGCTGCTGTATCCTGCTTGTCTCCGCCGTATCAGATAGTCACCGCGTATGCCCTCAAATTGAAATCTGATGCGGTCGAGTATCCGAACATCCTGGTTTGACCGACAAGTCATGTCTCGCCCAGGTTCATGTATATGCATTGAGATCCATGTTATGATCTTTCAGCCATCTGCGAAAGGCGACAACCTGGTGGCGCGCAACAATTTTTCTCGAGCATGCGAGATGAAGGCCGACTGCGCTGCCGTTGATATGTGGGGCAAAGCGCCCTTCAATACCCTCTTTTTTGTATGTGGGCCAAGGGACAAGCCATTATTCACACGAGAGCCCGCCTCCATCATGTTTTCCCTCTTCTTTCTCGTTTTCTGTTTTGTGCCCTTCAGGAGAACGTAGGCAGGCGAGTCCTTGTAACATGCAGACATTCCAAACACGGCTGGCGGTGCGTGCTGTGTAGGTGGTCAGCAACTCGTTCGGATACACCGGCGCAGGCGATCGCGGCACGAATGGAGCGGGGGCGGGGTCAGGGATGACACAGCAATCGTTTCCTGGGGTAAGTGTGCCTGCCTCTCACGGCAGATAGAGCAGATAGGCACGCAGACACGTCTCTCCAACAAGTGCCATCTCTGTCTGTCTGTCTGTCTGTCTGTCTGGACAGGGAGTGTTCTTGCGGAATGTCATCTTCAACATAGATTGTACCACACATGCACAGAAGCCATTAAATACACATGCATGCGTCTGCCTTAACTTCACCTGTTTGTTGTCCGCATTCAGCGAAGGGCTTCAACTGGTATTGCAACGAAGACACGGTCTGACATGCAACGGCACCGATAGGCAGAAACACGTGGATAAAGGCTCAACTCTGGCTGACTGTCTCCTTGCCTGCCTGCCTGCCTACCTGCACCGCAGAAGTCCGAGCTTTGGTTTCTCAACAACCTGATTGCCCGCGTCGCCAAATGTGTCCGATCGCGGGAGCGCCACCTCAAGCAGCCGCTCTCCATCACCATTCAGAATAACATATTCGTCGACTGCGACATCGGCATCAACCTCGCCGCGCCATCCGGCGGGACATTCCCCCGGGAATATTATGACGTTGACTACAATCTCTACATGCTCATGGACCCCGACGCGCAGATCGTGAGAGTGGGTCATAAACCGGGGACCGAGACCTTCAAGAGCCTGGCTGCGCTCGGGGAGGCGGAGAGCGGCCGATGGATTGAGGGATGGGAGACACACGGAAGCGACACGGTGGAGGTGGGGGCGGGCTACAAGGCGGCGAAGCTGCCCCCACGCACGAGCAGTATCAATGATCACAGAATTCGTACATACGACCCAGGTAAGTGTGTTGCCGCGTGTGCTGCGCCATGTTGATGTCGCAGCCATCTGTGCGGTCAGCTTGGTTTGCGCCGACGTCAGCTCAGCTGGATGCATCGAATCCATCCTTCCCTGACGAGGTGGAGCGCCTCCTGAGACACTTTGACATCTGCATACCGATAGCACAGGAGCACTCGGTAAGACAGCGACACACGCCACCTACCCAGCCATGTCTCCCTGTCTCACACCTGCACCCACTGATTCATTCTACGTGTGCAGAACCTTCCGATCGGCCCTCACCCAGACGGAGCCAAGTGCTTCAAGGTACCCTCCATCACTCTGTAGATGTTTGTGCCTCTCTCGTATTGGCTCGGTGCGTGTCCCAGGGGATCGGCTCGCTTGACGGTGGGCTGTCAGTGCCGACGTCTCTTCCAGCAGCCGGCGGCGGAGATACGCCGCCCGTTGGCCCCTACGATGGTGATCCGACTAATGGCGATGGTGATGATACTGTGGACCAACTCGACTCAGCGGCGAGGCGAAGGGTCGTGGACGCCGTTGTGCCACTTCTGCTGGCCCTTGGCCTCTTCCTTAGCTAGGACGGATGTGTCTCTCTAGCTGGTTTGGTTGTGTATATCTCTGCATAAGGCGAGGAAGAAAGTGGGCCCTATTTATTTTGTGTGTGCATCGGTCTGTCTGTCGGTGGTTGTCTTCGTTTCAAACGGCTGGTTGACACGCACCTGACCGAATGGCGTGACAGAAACACTCTCTCAGTCAACACTTGGCGAGACCTCATTTATCAGTATGTCCGTCCACGCAGCGAGAGGCCCACATCACATCGCTATGTACAACGGGGGAACGAATGGGCCGGGCCACGTGCAAACACAACACCACACGTACGGCCATGCCCATCCACGTACAAATGTGTGTGTGCATCAGTCAGTCTATCTACCCCACCTCCCCCGGTTTGTGTATGGACCGCCCCTCATTCGCCGCTCTCTTCTCAACCGTCTCCCCCGCCACGCCCCCCTCCGCCTCAGCAATCATGCTCTCTATCTTCTGCATCTGCCGCTCATACTGCCACGCTAGCGTGCTCATCAACAGGTCCAGCACAAACAGCCGCACATACAGGTGGACCGTCTCCCACTGCAGGCACACCCACCGCCACAAAGGGCCGATCCCTACTCGTGTTATCTCCTTCTCATGACGAGGCCTGTAATCGCTATGATCATCGGTCGCTTCGCGACCCATCGACAAGGCAGCTGGCACGGCAAAGGGCGGGGGCGCCTCAGTCTCTGTGCCATTGGTGGCGGTACGAGAAACAGCGGATGGGAACTCCGAAGCCACCTGAGGGCACACAAGAGGGAGACCAGCACATCATGGCTTTGCTGTCAACCTTGCTGCTTGCTTACAGGGAAGTTCATGGTGGCGGCTCCAGGCAGCTCGTACCACCTCGGCTGTCTGCCCAGCGGCTGTCGCCCGCAAGTCGAGTGGACGATCTCTCCGCTGCTGCTGGAGTCGGGGAAGTCGTCGAAGAACTTGAAGAAATCGCCGAGAACGTCCCCCCACTTGATGAGGCGCTTGGCGGACTGCGGTTGGGCCCTCTTTTGCTCTGCATAGTAGGCCTGGTACTTATCGATGACGGGAAGCACACCGCCGTTGTCGAGAAAAAGACCTGAGATGAGAGAGAGAGAGAGGGGGGG
>CDMY01000831.1:0-15721 GCA_001179505.1 Vitrella brassicaformis | reverse complement strand
AGCACATGAGACGTCTGTCTTTCAGTGTCGATGTGTGTATTCGGTGTGTGCCCGTGTGCTCGCCCTGTATGGCGCTTTGCCCCATGACGCGGAATCGATCTCGTGAGGTGCCGCCAAGCTCGAGATTGAGGGACCGGACTATATTGGTCGTCTGCATTCCATCCATCCATCCATCCAGGAACAGGGCATGTGGCTTGGTGCATGAGCCTTGCCGCAGCACTCACCCTGAAGATGTACAGTATATCCCGTGGGAGTGATTTGAGGAAGTCGTTGATGGCCTCGGCCGTGGTCTTCTTGAACTTTTCCTTGACCACTTTCCTGTCCTCCTCATGCATACGCTGGCCCAGCTTTGTGAACCTGCAGCCATGTGTATGCATGTGTGTGTATGTGACACATCAGCCACTGTGTGTCGCGTCCCGTGTCTTCGTCGGCTCACTTTGATTTCGTCGGCCTGAAGGTGAGGATGAGCGACAGCATGTCGAAGGCATCCTGAGTGAGTCACACGGCAGAGCAGCAAGAGGCGCACACCATTGCTCATCCATGTCTGCAGACAACGTGCAGTCTTCGTGTGCCCGACGTACCTCGTCAAGGTTGAGGTCGACACATGCCTGTCGGCCCACATGCTCGTCCTGCATCACGAGGGCCTTCCACAGACGGCTGTAGGCGTGCCGAAACGAGGGCTCAAGCCGCCTGCAGATTCACACACACCGACACACAAAATGCGACTCCCACGTCGCCTCCCATATGTGTGTGTGGCGATGCTGCTCACCTGTACATGCCGTGGTCCAGGACCACAAGTTGCGGCCGCACGCCCTTCGGCGGGGAGCCTTCCGCAGCCCCTGAGCTGTCGGCACCCATCGGCCTCACCATCAGGTTGCCTGCACACACATTAACGAGTGATGGACACACACTAGTCCATGTCTGTCTGTCTGTCTGTCTGTGTGTGTATTCTATGGTCGGACCTGGATGGGGATCGCAGTGGACGAATCCATGTATGTGCATCATTTGCCCGAACACTTCACAGACGAGGTGAGCCACGTCCTTGGGGTGAATGCCCGCCTTCTCAAGGGCATCCTTGTCGGTCACTTTGAGACCTCTGGAGGAAGGCAAGACAGCCAGGTGCATTCGTGCTCGGTCGGTGCGTTCATTTCACGAATTGTCCACCCACTTGATGAACTCCATCGTCAGCACACGAGGCGTGGTGAGAGTCCAATCCACCTGTATGTATGCACCGACCGTCAGAGAGCCATCACGGAGAGGTCCTCTTGCTCACCTCACCCGCTCACCTTTGGCACGTGCACATCCTCCCTGTGTGCGAACATCTTGGCGAGGCGGTCGGCATTGTAGCCCTCTTGCGCGAAGTCCAGCTCCATCCGCATGTTGTGCTCGAACTCGGGGAACAGCCAGGTGTACTCGTACGCCGGGAAGGCCTTACCCAGACACCACAGCAGCACCTGACATGACAACCAACATCACATGTCCATACCACCACACCCATCCCATCATATATATATATACACAAGTGCCTGGCTGACAGCATGACAGCTCATCTTTCCTCCCTCACCTCACCCCACCTACCTTCATGGTCAGCGTATCGCCCTTGACCTGAGCCCGCAACCCGGGGTACTGCAGCTTCACTGCCACCTCCTGTAGGTCGCTCCGCCGCACCGCCCTGTGCACCTGCGCCAGCGACGCCGCAGCGATGGGCTCCTCCTCAAAAGCGGCGAAGTGCTCCTCGAACGAACCACCTGCATGAAATGGATTGACCAAGGAGAGCATGATCCGTATCTGTGCGCGTGAGCTCTTCTTCCCCCCCGTCTCGTCTCACCCAAGTCTTGTCGAATGACTTTTTCAATATCATTCCAGGGCAGATGCTGTGCCTTGTCGTGCAGAACTGACAGGGTCGTCACGTACTCGTCGGGCAATACTGCACGGAAGGAACGACACAAGGTGCTTCTGGTTCACTGTTGCTGCCTGCCTGGCTGGCTGGCTGCTTACTGTGGTTGAGTGTGGCGATGTATTGGCCTGCATGGGATCACATAAGCCAATGTCACATAAACAGGAGCGAAGAGTCGTTTCATCAGTCAGTTAGTCCGGCATACCGAATTTGTTGTACAAGCCGCCATGCGCACGACAAACAGACAGAAGCCTGCACTCACCCAATGAACAACCGAACACGCACACTCATCTCATCAGGAAGAAGAGCAGACTCTCTTTCTACTGGCAACTGCTCATGCATTTGGCCACCTTTTGGCGGCCCTCAGGTGGCAGTCCTTCTGTATCCGCTTGTACTCATCGCTGTGCTCGTCCAGCCCCCGCAGCGATGATTTGTAGTCCCACGCTACGATGGCCGCATTGTAGCTCGACCGAATAAAGCGCGAGAAGCCCTGCGCACTCCTCAGATCGCCCAGGCGGTCCTCGACGATGGTGCGCCAGCGAATGAGATCATCCTGCACTCACAAACACACCGAAATCATGCAAGATCTGCCTGCCTGGGTGGTGCCTTCGTGGAATACAGCAGTGCGAAGTCACATCACCAGTCGTTTGTTCCATGTTTCCTCTGGTATGAGTAGGCCTGTGGCTGCGGCTGTTGACAGCAGTGCCACGCCAGTGCGGCCTGAGATGAATCGGCGCCTGGGAAAGGCGAAGACAGCAGGGCGGCGGAAACTCATCAAAGCGGTTGATTCATAGCAACACACAGATCTGATGACGCTACGCCTTCTACGCTCGCTGACGTGTGCTACTCTGCAGAGACTCGGACCTCAGCTCGCACACCGTCAGCGAGCTTAGCCTGTGGGGTGAAAAGAGGATGGTTCTGGTGTCTGACGGGACCTACAGGCGCAGCCCTGCTCCGTCGCGAGCCCTTCAGAGACTCAGAACCTCCAGCAACCTTCCCTCGCCAACCGTCGCCCACTCGCTGCACGAGATCCCCCAGCCGGTGCTGCTGCTTCTCTGCAGCCACCTGCCGGCCTCATGGGTGGCCGCCATCGCCACCTGCGGCCGCGAGTGGTGCCGCTCGATAGTCCCCTTGGCTGTGACACAGATCCTGCTCGGCTGGGGTGTGGATGAGCAGCGGCTGGACGCCCTGGTGCGAAGTGAGGGCTATGTGAGGGCGCTGCTGGTGATGGAGAGGCTACGGGAGCCGCACAGGGTGGAGACTGGTGAGGCGCACACCCTGCACCTGCGCGACAAGAGCCGGCAGGTGTTGGGCGTCGGGCTGCAGCCATCCGGACAGCTGGGACTCGGTACGCACATAAACATACATACATACAGGGAGAAAAGAGCGTGAGCACGCCCCCGTCCCATCATCTTCTCCTGTCCCCTGTTGTTGTTTGTTTGCCTGTCTCGGTTGGTCTGCAGGGGATACGCAGCCCCGTGCCGAGTGCAAGGAGGTGACGTACTTCCACTCCCTCCCTGTGGCGTCCATCGGGTGCGGCTCCTCCCACAGCGCCGTCGCCACCCGCGACGGGCAGCTCTACACCTTCGGCCTCAACCGGCAGGGACAGCTGGGCATGGCCATCGCACGACGGACCGTGTCCATGGGCAGCAGCCGGGAGGACCTGAACAGTGGCGGCATCCCCAACCTGTTTGGGTACTCTGCAGCTGGTGACATGGGCAGCAGTGCAAGGGTGGGTGAGCAGCGGGGTGAGGTGAGGAGGGGCACTGACGATCGGACCATGCGGCTCACCCCGTGTCGAGTGGACTTCCCACTCAACGTCAAGGTCAGTGAGGCCAGGCAGGGGAATGGAAACGGAGAGACAATTGCATTGTATGTGCCTCTTTGTGCGGTTAACTTCAGGTGCGTGCTGTGGCATGCGGCACCCACCACACGTTGGTCATGGGCGAGCACGGCGACCTGTGGGGTTTCGGTCTCTGGCTCCGCAAGGCCGTCGCCCACCCCGTCCGCATCCCATCGCCGCCCGCCGCACAGATCGACGCGGGCGGAGGATTCAACCTCATGGTCACCACCAACGGCAAGGTAGGTACGCAACAATGAATGCCGCCTGCATGTGCATTGGGCGCTGTGTACCTGGTGTGGTGTGATGCCTGTCAATCAGGTGTATTCGTGGGGTCGCGGGTCTCACGGCAAGACGGGCCACGGGAGCAAGGACTTTGAGGAGACCCCCAAGCCCATCGCCGCTCTGCAGAGAGAGACCGTCGTGCAAGTGGCTGCAGGTGAGGGATGAACAGACATGGGAAGGGAGGGATACACTGACTGAGGCGACGGCGATGCGATGCGATGCGTTGCATGTGTGTTGTTGTTGTATGCACAGGTGAGGAGCACGCTGCCGCCATAACGGTCGACGGCCGCCTCTTCATGTGGGGCAAATCCAGGGAGGGACAGCTGGGTAAGTAAAGGAAGAGACACTCACACCGACAGGCAGATACACGCACATTCTTCCCATCTGTCTGTCTGTCTGTCTGTCTGTCCATCTGTCTGTCTACATCAGGCGACCCCAGCCCTGCCGACTGCCTGACGCCCCGTCAGGTCCCCCCTCCCTCCGCCATGGAGCCTTCCACCCCCGCCCCCACACGACTCGCACCCCTCTCACCCACCACCTCCCCACACCCAGAGATGGACACACAACCAGACACCCCTGCAGCAGCACCACCACCAAACCCCCTGCCGGCATCGCCAGCTGCAGCAGCATCATCTGCCCCGCCCGATGAGCAGCAGGCCCAGGCCCAGTCTGAGGGCACTGGCAGGGAGCGGCTGCTGTCGAGTCAGAGCGACCGTGGCCGTCTGGAGGGCGTCTTCTGTGTGTGCAAGGTGCGGTGTGGTTCGTCCCACACGATCCTGCTGCTCAAGGACCGGCGGGTGCTGGTGGCGGGGAGCAACTCGGACCGACAGTTGGGGCTCAGATTCGACAAGACCAAAATCATCAGAGAATTCACCGAGTAGGCGAGGCGACCAGAGGGAATAGACACACACCGACACACACACACGTGTGAGTCGTGTGGTCTGCAGGTTGAATGACTTCGGAGAGGAGGGCATCGTGGTAGAGGATGTGTCGGCCGGTGTGCGGCACAGCGTGGTGCTCGACACGCGGGACCAGCTGCACTTCTTCGGCGAGACCGTCAGCACCGCACGGCCGTACGACTACCTGTGGGAGTGGCAGACCGTCGGTGACGACTGACTGAAGGGCTGAATTAATTCCTGGCTTATGGTTGTCGCGTGTTTAAGAGAGAGTGGCTGTGACCAGAGTGGGTGTGGTATGGTTCCCTTGTCTGCTGTGCTGCGCTGCGCTGCGCTGCGCTGCGTGCGAGAGGTCCAAATGGTCACCTCAGAGAGGCAGAGAGCAGTCGTCGCCAGTCGAGACAAGTGGGGTCTTTTCTTTCATTGTCTTGTCGTCTTTTCTACCTGTTGATGTCGCCAGCCATAGTGTCGACTTGTTGAAGGCCCGATGTCTGGTATTCATAAGCTATCAGACATCTTGCCTTCGCCGGGTCGATCGTGTTGGTTGGGGGCACAGCAGGGGAGGAAGGACATGTGTGCATGATGATGGTCCAGCAGTTGCGTACTTCGTCACACAGTGTCTGCTGTCCCGTTCGGTGATCTGCACCTGGACTGGCAAATCTCCACATGGGGAGGCATTACAGCTGCCGATCATCTGGCGATACGTCGAGTCGGGTGAAGGTCATGAAAGGGAGTCAAAGCCGTCACACTACGGTGGGCAGAGGGTCGTGTAGTCTTCAACGTTGGCGTCGGGTGCGTGTGATGGTTTTTGAGGGCGGTTGCCTATTGGCAGGCCCTGCTGACTTAAAGAGATGATGCGGACGATTTTCCGAGTTCGTGGTACATTCATTCACTCATACGTGAGGGACGATACCATGTTGGTTCATGTTCATGAGACGATATCACGCGTTTGACATATCAGAGTTGTTTAATACGTACGTCACTCACGAGACGACAAACACATCAGTCACCTCACCCCCTCCCTGGCTGGCTACGAATGACCAGCTGGTGTCGTGTCAGTCACCGCCCCCTCACAAGTTTGTTCACACGCACACGCTCCTCTGTGTCACATCTCCTCGATGCTCCACTTGTACCCCTGCTCAGCCTCCCACTTGCGACGGTTCTTGGCCTGCACCACCAACACACATACACATCGGACATTCTCTTTCATGGTCGCCCGTCCTGTGTACTCATGCATTGGTGTCCTCAGCCAGCCTACCTGTAGGAATTTGTCTTCGAATCCGTTGCCCCTGACCACCCCGTCCCACCGGTAGCCCGGCGATATGCCGTAGCGGTTGGGCGGCGCGGGGAAGCGACACTTGGGGCGGGCCTTCCTCACCGCTGATGGATGGATGGATGGATCAAGACGTGGGGTACATACACGCACAGAGAGCAGATGGATGTCTGGCCATGGGGCGTCTCTCAGCGGTGTTGGTTGGTTGATGCTGACCTGTCTGTGTCTTTGTGGTTGTGTCTTTGTTGTCGTCTTCATTGTCGGCTTTGTCGAGTTTGCCTCTGAGTGGGTCGTCCCACCGCTCACGCTCCCTCAGCACGGCATCGTACGACGAATCGATCTCATACCTGGGCCAACAAGGCAACCATTTGAGTGTGTCGATGGACTACGTGTGGGTGCACGTGAGTGAGTGAAGTCACCTTGCGAGGGGCTGCTGGCCGAGGACGCGTTCCTCCTCCTCAGTGCGCTTCTTCTCGTCCCTCTGAACCAAACCAGCGCCCCACTCCAGATGCTGACACACAGACAGACAGACACGCATAGAGGAGTGGCCCATGGCCCATGGGTGGAGGGATGCATGTGATGACAGTTGTGGTGCGGCTGTCTGTCGTACCTGTGCGGGCTCTCGGGGTCGTTTCTTCTTCTTTTGGTTGAGTTTTTCCCACTCCTTCTGACCGATCTCCCGCCCCTCCTTGTCGCGGTACCGCACCGCCGCACCCTTGCCCAGCGCCTCGGCATCAGCCGCCGCAAACTCTGCCTCCTGACGCTGCCGCAGCTTCTCCGCCTCCTCCCTGACACACAAACACCGAACACGGAGCAGAGAAAGGCATGTTCGAATGTGGCGACGATGGAACAGGCAGTGCAGTGGTCTCGCGATGCTCACCTCAGCTCCCTCCCGGAGACCAGCCCGGCCACCGCCCCGTCGGCCATCCGTTCTCTGCCTTCGCCTTCGTTTTCCCCCTCCCCTCCCTGCACGGGCCGCTCCAAATCCAGGTCGCCCTCATCATCCACCATCTGACGTCGCGGGGGCGTCAGACCGCCATCCGCATCCTCCATCGGCTTCCGTGGGGGCGACAAATCGCCGTCATTGTCAGCCGCCATGGGTCGCCTCGGTGGCGACAGGTCGCCCTCCTCATCTGGCTCCGTTTTGATGACGACTGGTCGGCGGGGAGGGGTCAGGTCGCCGTCCTGGTCGGCGGGCGGCCGGCGCGGTGGCGAGAGGTCACCATCACGGTCGCTCGATGGTGCTGGCGGTGGTCTGCGGGGCGGGGAGAGGTCGTCGTCATCGTCATCTGGCTCCTCCTTGGTCGGCACGGGGAAGGGGTATTCCCGCTCCTTCTTGACAGAAGGCTCCTCGTGAATGACCGCCTTCCTGCCACCAGGGAACAGCTGCGCCATGGCGGCTGCGCGCTCCTCTTGAGCCGAGGGCGGTGGCGGCTCCTTCCTGGCCTGCTGGCTCTGCTTGAACCGCCGCGCCACGCCCTCGTCTTCCTCGTCCAATGGGATGTCCGCGCCACCCCGCTGACGGATCTCCGCGAGCAGCGCCGGGTCAATGTGGTCTTCGGCGAGTGCGGGAGCGTCCTCATCTCCCTCGTGGATGAGATTGGAGGTGTCGGGGAGGTCGTCCGGAAGCGGCAGGCGGCGTGCCTTCTTGGCCTTTGGCGCCGGGAGGTCCGCTGTCTCGTCGCGAATGGTGAGGAAGGCCGAGGAAGGGTCCTCCTTCGGCCGCTTCTTTTTCTTCTTCTTGGCTGATGCTATGACGTCCGCTGTGCCGTCTGCGACGGATGATGATTTGGACATGTACTTCTTCAGATAGTCGAGCTTCGAGCTTGTGGACGTCATGGCTGCGCGCTCCACAAGCTCCTCACGCCGCGTTTTGCGCCTTTTTTACTTCTATCCCACGGATGGCAAGGTGAGATGTTGCTTTGGCGTGATGTTGCCGTCCTCTCCTACTTTTGAGCTTGCAGATCGTTTTGCCTTCTGTTTCTGGAAGCTTCTGCTTCGATTCTCAGTGCCATTCAGTGCGTAGGACTTGACACCATACTGCGACGATGACGGACTTCACGCTTGGCGAGTACATGAAGAAGGAGGAAGGGCAGCAGGAGAAGCCGGCCGCTCAGGAAGGCCAGTCCGACGCTGCTCAGAAGGCCGCTCCCTCCGAGCCTCCCGTCGTTGGCCAACCTCCCCTCTGGGACGCCTTCAAAGCGGTCAAGGACATGGTCAAGGGTCGGTTCGGAGGCACCACCTCGCCGAAGGCCACTGAGCCAGGTGAGCACAGATGAGACACAGACAGGCTCGTTTCCGCTGGCTGTGTGCACTGGCGGGTTTCATCTTGCGTTGTCCTGGCTGGTGTCGTGATGTGTTGTGATGTGTTGTGATGTGATGTGTGCAGCTCGCCAGCGTTCGGCCTCGGACACGAACTTGGGTGCGTCTGTGACGACCACCGCATCGACCACCACGCCTTCCGCTGGATCGCACCCAACCACCACCCAGGAGACGCCCAAGGTGAGACGCCACCATGCACCGAGCACCACACACACTTTCTTTCAGTCGGTTGGCACCTTCATCACAATGCTTTGTGTGGTGTGTGTGGTCGGTTGGTTCAGACGTGGCACCTGCATTTGGGTTCCTACTCGCTGCACGTGCCCGTGCCCAACTGGCGATCCCGCGCCGTGTCCCACGACACGGGCGCCCACGACCACCACGACGACATCAAGGGGGCCATCGAGGGAGGCGAGTCGCAGAAGAGCCTGCCTTCGACGGCTGGGGGCGGTGCCGGTGAGGGGGCGGCAGCTGCGGGTGCGGCGGGTGCGGGTGAGGCGGGCCACCAGTCGCATCTGCACATGCCGCACTTCGACATGCATCTGATTGGCAAGAAGTGGGCCCCCGCTGTGCTGAGTCCCGAGATGGACGAGAGCTTCGACGTCCACAAGAAACACAGCAGGGAGGACAAGCACTGAAGGTCGGCGGGGGGCGGCGTGTGAGAGGGAGGGAGGGACCAAGGGGAATGCGTCCGCGTGTGTATGTCGGTGCGTCCGTGTGTGGGTGTGGGTGTCGGTGTGAGGGTGAATGTGTGCCTGTGTGCCTGTTTGTGTGTGACGCTTTTCTCCCTCTATTTTTCCCGTTGGATGGGCGTCCGGCCGATGGATGCTGCAGAGAGAGGGTGTAGATTGACTTACTCTATGGATGCACCGCATGAATGGCCGGCCATGGCTGCTGCTCTGATATATGCGCTGACAGCACGACCATACACACTGCACACCTACATGGATGAGCGCAATGCGTGTATGTCTGCCTCTTTTTCTGTATCCCTCTTCTCTCCCCTGCCGAGAGAGAGAGGGGTGCGATGCGATGCGATGCGTTGACGCGTGGCATGCGTGCGTGCGTGCTCCCAACGGTAGCCTCTTTGCCATCAAGTGTTTAGGGGCGTGAGGGAATGAGTGAGGGCGTCATTTCTTGTATGTGTGGCGTATTGTATCTCTAGCTGCCTGGCTGGCTGGGCGGTTGGCTCTTGTCTTGACACGACTGACTGGATGACCGAGGGGCGAGAGGAGGACAGACAATGAGCAAGGGGCTGGCTGATGGACAACGGGTAATTCATTCAACAGACCATGTGATAGCGCATCGATCTTTTTCGCAGCGCGTGTTCCCCCCCAGGCATGAGCTTGGCATTCATCGTCCTTCATGTCATGCAGCGAAGAGCCCACTGCAGAGTGGCGCTATCCGCTCCCTGCCATGAAGGAGGAGGGCTGATGAGTGCATGCAAGGGGGAGGGAGCGGAGGGCATGTGTGAGTTAGCCAGGTAATTTCCCTTTTTGCACTTCCAGACAGTGCCCGTGACTGTGCGTCTCGCACCAGCTGGAGATGGATGGATGGAGTGGGTGCAGAGAGAGGGGGAGAGCATGCAGCCATTGGTTGACAGACCCATCAATAGTTGACCTAGCTCAGACCTGAGTGTCCAGAATCCATAATTGGACCGAAAACTACAGCCAAGAAAGAGCCACAGACTCGCCATCGAAAGAGAGAAGCAGGTCTTAAAAGTCGCTCGCCTCACACCCATACACTCCAATTGCTTCCTCGCCTTATACAGGAAGAAACGTACACAACCAAACCAGCCAGAGAGACACACATCCGTCCTAGCTAACCATAGAGGCCAAGGGCCAGCAGAAGTGGCACAATTGCGCCCACGACACTTCGCCTCGCCGCTGAGTCGAGTTGGTCCACAGTATCATCACCATCGCCATTAGTCGTATCACCATCGCCATTTGTCGGATTACCATCGTAGGGGCCAATGGGCGGCGTATCTCCGCCGCCGGCTGCTGGAAGAGACGTCGGCACTGTCAGCCCACCGTCAAGCGAGCCGATCCCCTGGGACACGCACCGACCCGATACGAGAAGAGACACAAACATCTACAGAGTGATGGAGGGTACCTTGAAGCACTTGGCTCCGTCTGAGTGAGGGCCGATCGGAAGGTTCTGCACACGTAGAATGAATCAGTGGGTGCAGGTGTGAGCCACGGAGCATGGCTGGGTAGGTGGCGTGTGTCTGTCTTACCGAGTGCTCCTGTGCTAGCGGTATGCAGATGTCAAAATGTCTCAGGAGGCGCTCCACCTCGCCAGGGAAGGATGGATTCGATGCATCCAGCTGAGCTGACGTCGGCGCGAACCAAGCTGACCGCACAGATGGCTGCGACATCAACATGGCGCAGCACACGCGGCAACTTACTTACCTGGATCGTATGTGCGAAACCTTCTGTCATTCAGCCCTGTCCGTGGGGGCAGCTTCGCCGCCTTGTAGCCCACCCCCACCTCCACCGTGTCGCTTCCGTGTGTCTCCCATCCCTCAATCCATCGGCCGCTCTCCCCCTCCCGGAGTGCAGCCAGGCTCTCGAAGGTCTCGGTCCCCGGCTTATGACCCACTCTCACGATCTGCGCGTCGGGGTCCATGAGCATGTAGAGATTGTAGTCAACGTCATAATATTCCCGGGGGAATGTCCCTCCAGAGGGCGCGGCGAGGTTGATGCCGATGTCGCAGTCGACGAAGAGGTCATTCTGAATGGTGATGGAGAGCGGCTGCTTGAGGTGGCGCTCCCGTGACCGGGCGCATTTGCCGGCACGGGCGACCTGTCACACAGCGGGGACAGAGTGAAGGTATCCAAAGTGATGCACCGTGTCGCACCAGGTTGTTGAGAAAGAAGAACTCGGTGTCCTGTCAGTCAAAGCACAGATAAACAGCAGGAGTTGAGACCTTGCGCATCTCTTGCACATATATCGGCCCTGTTACTGTACATGTTCTTCATTGCCGTGCCATGTCACGCCCTTCTCTGAACAGGCAAAGACAGATACAGAAAGGGCAGACACGCACAATGAATGCACCGTCCGTCACAGATATGTAATCAACACGCACCTTCCATATTGAAGATCACGTTCCTCAGGAACACTCCCTGCAAAGACACAGCATGTGATAAATTCACAGAGACAAAAGCAATAGAGACGACGACAGTTTGTGGCGGAGACGTGTCCGTCCCCCACGAACCCCGTAGATGTATTCTTGATAGATTCCGCTTCCCGCCCCGCCCATGTTCCGGCCATGGTGGCCAGCGCCCGTCCATCCGAAAGTGTTGCTGATCACCTACACACAACACGTACGAAAATGGACGGACGGCCCGACACAGTGGTGAACCATGGACGGTTTTGCTTACATTCTCCTACAAAAACAGCAACAAACAAACGGCCACGAAAGGGTGATGCAGCCAGCCAGCGAGCCAGCCTGTGTAAGTGTGTTTCCCATCCTACGTACGAAAAGAGGTTGCCGAATGGCGGTCTCCCAGAGATCGAGACAGTCCCGCAGTCCGCCTTCATCTCGCAGGCTCGCTGGAACGTGTTGCGTGCCATCAAGTTATCACCGTATGCAGACGGCTGGATGTCGGGATATACAAACGCGTCTGCGGCATGCTGGCCATATCGCATCTGGGCTGCATAGCCCCCCACTATCTGATGTATGGACAGGAGAATTCGATATCGATGACTGCCCTTTTGCCTGGTGTGGCTGCTCGCATGCCATGGCTCACTTCGATGTTGTTGTGGATGAATGTGATATTTGTCGCCGATGCGAAGGACACTGCGGCCGGCGCGTGACGGCCGGCAAAGTAGGGGTTCTCGAATGCGAACCCGATGTGGTGGAAGTGATTGTTTGCGAAATAGAGGTCTCTGATGACACTGACGCCTGACAGCGCAGAGGGATCGATGCTTTCACTATCTGTCTATATGTGTTCCCGAATAAGCCCTTACCGGTTTTGGGGTCTCTTCCTGGCGCGCCCATTTCTGCTAAAGGCTTTGAAAAAACTGCCGTCTCGTCAATGTGCGACCATTCTGCACAAACGGGGAACAGTGAATCACACAAACGAAGTCTCTATTCGTCTTTCATCTGCCTCGCTCACCATTGTTGGTCACAGTCCAGAATCTTGTCTGCTTCAAAGGCTTCGTCGGGTCGCCCGCGCGGAGGAGCCGCAGGCCGTACACCGCTGTGTGGAAGTGACAATTGTCGATCTTGACGAACTCCGATGGCGTATTGGGGCGATAGCTCTCGTGCAGGATGGTGTGGAAGAAAGAAAATGTGATGCCGCTGAGCTCCCAGTGCGACTTGCCGGTGATGTCGAGGGCCACCTTTTGGTCCTCTGCGTCTGTCGAGATCTCAATGTCGCTCCATTGTGCGTCGTCATTTTTCCACACGTAGAGGGTGCTCGTTGCCTCATCAAACCAATACTGAAGAGGGCGAGACATGTTTGGGCAGACAGTGTAAATCTGTTCGTGTGTCTCTGTTGACCTCTTCTGCGCTGTCAAGCAGCGACAGTTTGTTCTGTACGAAATAGTGGGAGTAGGCCCGTATTCCTTTGTGGTCACGGGTTAAGGCGTAGAACTCGCCCTCTAAAGGGAAAGGACCGAGACACGGAAAGAGGCAAGTGATACAAGAAGGGAGTGCCAGGACACGTGTGTCTCTCCCTCGCTGCGGCTATGTATGCACGCATACCGATCGTTATCTTTCCTGCGGCCTTGTTGTGCGTTTTCACGGGGAAGTTTGCCGTCCAGAAGCCACTCTCCCCTAAGAACGCGATAGATGGAGCATAATACCCGTGCTTTGCTGTGAGTTTTGGTTTGTTTGTCACCATCATTGATGGTGACGGTTGCCCCGACCAGATCCGGCAGTGTCTTTAGTGTGAGGTCTGGTTGGGGTTCCCCCGTATCAGGAAAATGGCCCACATCGGTGAGAGTGTTCAGCGACCAGTTGGCCTTGTCGCATTCCTTCGCTTCGGCCCCAGGCGTGCAGTCGGGGACGCCACTCCCTCCGTCTGGCCAACAGAAAGAAGAGGGGGAGACACCAAATGGCCAACAGCCATGGACTTTTCTGTGCTGACTCACCAGCCATGTACCAATGCTGAGAGACAAACAAGATAATGCAACGCGTGGGAAGCCAGAGAAAATGCATGCTCTTACCTTCATATATTTGTACTCCTCAGGCTCGTCAGGAGGTTTCTAGTTAGGGCTACGTGCGAGGTGGTATTTCTTAGTACAGTCGCCCGGCGCTTTGGACTTGCACACGTAGCGGGGGGCCTTCGCGAGGCTCCAAGTGCCCACATAACCCGACCCATCTTTCAGCTTCGTCACGTCAGCCTTGTAGATCTTGTCCTTATGCTGAGTCCAGGTCAGTGAGTCGGCGCGGATCGAGCCGACGATGGCCGTCTTGTCGCTGCCTTTGCCGACGAATTTGATCGGCTGGCCCGCCCTGCCGTCGCTTCTCAACTTCAAGGCTCCTCGGTAGATGCCCTCTGCAATGTGCACTGTTGTCCCCGGCCGCGCCACCTCAGCTGCACGGACGACCGAGGCTAGGGCCGTCTCAGGAGTGGCCCCGTCATTGGTGTCGGCTCCTGTCTTCTCGTCCACGTAGACGTCAGGCAGGGAGGGGACGTACATGAGCACCTTGTCGATGAGGAGAGAGCCGCCCACATTATCACCCCACGCCACGAAGCTGCAGAGAGACACATAAATCACACAGGTGCGTGTCCATCAACGTCTGATCGATACAACGACATGCTTACCCCAGGCGGACTACTGTGACATCGGTTGTGGTGAGCTTCAGGTCTGCAAGGGCTGCCTGAAACTTCAATTCTCCGTCGACGCACACGAAGACATCCCCATCGCCGTCTTTGCCCTTCATTGGAAACCCAATGATGTATTCGTGTGGCTGTCCGTCGTTGGGCACCGCGAAGGGCTTGTCTTCGGCCTTGATGTGGCCATCCTCACTGTTATGTGTGAACATCATTGCGAGCCCGTCTGCCTTGCGATAGGGGACGAGGCTCACTACACGACCGTTATCGGGCAGGCCATGCATCTTTAGCAGCTCGAAGCCATTGCCCCTGGAAGGCATATGACGGAGGCAGACCGCAAAAAGATATGAACGAATTGTGTCCCCATTGACTGGTTTGCCTGATATCTGGGTTCCATTTGGGACTGGCAGGCACTTGAGGCAGCTGAAGCTGGGAGAGATCGATGGTTGCGGCGAGGGCTGCTCGTCTGACGTCGGGCATCCCAGCAGCGCCAAAATTGAGGTCCATGTAAGCATGCTTCTTGGACGTCGATATCACAGCCTTGCCATTTTCCAGCTTGATACCGCTCACTTCTCCCTTCCTGCCACAGAAACACCACCCATGGCGTAAATGAACGTGTGGATTCACTCATTCGCCGCAGGATGGTGGCTTACAGATTCCATGCGAGGCCCTCCTCGCTTTCTTCGAATGAGTACTCGCCGAGTGGCAGCTTCTCCTGCGGCCATTGGTCAATGGGACACGCACACCAATGAGGGGGGAGGCAGGTGACCAAATAAACGACGACCAGACATAGACGAATGTACGAATCCATCGTGGACTTCGTGCAGATGGACGAACGACGGGCGGTGGCCCCATGATGGTGGTTGGGGCCCTGAAGATCGAAGAGGATGGCGGCGAGCTTTGGCGGAGCTCGCGGCGAGTGAACTGCAGCAGCGCGAATTGGCATTGTGTCTTCCTCCCCCCCCTTGGTTTTCACTGTGTCGTATTGCGTGTTATTTACTCACACATGAGTGTTTGTCTATGGATGCACGAACGCTTAACGTGTCTCTGTTTCGCTACGTGTCTCTATTGTCAACGGAGCTACTTCCGGCGTATTTTGACGGGCGACTGATCATATATCCACAATTTTCTCGAGCCACAAGTTGCCGCACAAGACAACAACGGTCACTGGAACAGCTTGAACCACACAAAGGTTCTCATTCACTTCGACTCGGAGGCAAGACGCCCCCATAACAGACCCCCACCTAATGACAGGGCGCCGTCTCCCTTTGCAAAGCTCCACCGATGCCAATGCCTGCCGTCGGCTCCACCGATGCCAATGCCTGCCGTCGTATCCAAATGCCCTGGTCTTCCTATGCATCATCGTCTGCCTCGAATACCTACATGTCTGCCCTTTAAGGCCCCCCCGCCCCCCCATTCAAAGGGGGG
>CDMY01000829.1:1755-16549 GCA_001179505.1 Vitrella brassicaformis | reverse complement strand
CATAGGCGCACCTCAGCAGATAACCGAGGTGTGTGGGGGTGCGGTCGACATCGATGAGGCCTCTGACTTCATTGAAGTCGATGGACGCATCGATGCGCTGTAGCGGCACATCGGACGTCACGAGGGCCGCCTTGGCCCTGCTGCCGGCTCGCAGGGCAATGATGTCACAGAGAGAAGGCAGGAGAGAATCCGCTCACGCCAGAGCTCCTCAGGCACCAAATCACACATCACACCAATCGGCTTGGCAATTTCTGAAACAGACGGTAAGCAACGAGCGACGTAGACAAGGCGTGAAGATCTCCCCTTTCTCTCCCTCACCATTTTCTTTTCGTCCGAGACTTTCTGACTGCGCCTTTCTTTTGTGGAACGGACGTGTGGTATTCCTTTCAGCTCTCAGCGGATGAATGCTCAACGGGTTCGTCAGGCAAAGATACGGTTGCGCGGGATGTTCTAGAGCCTGGTCGCACGTGAAACGGTGCAACGATCGCGGTGCCTTAACCTGGGGACCTCCCCCCATGATTGGTCTCGTCTTTTGACGCTACGCTGAGTTTAATGCTGGCAACTACTGTCAGTCACGCGATGAAGGGATGAATGCGTGCAATGACCAACTCCACAACCGGCACACACAATACACAACCCATTGCCATCCATCCATCCATCCATAAGACAAATAGCAGTATGCATGGGTGCCCCTCTCTCAGTCACCCACCCAGTCACCTCACCCATTGACGGGCCAGTCGTGCCTCTCTTTGCTGCCTACCATCTTCTGTGCCCTCCTCCTCCCCTCCCCCCTCTGCCCCTCCCCCCTCTGCCCCTCCCCCCTCCACCTCTCCCACGCCCGCCGCGGCCATAATGGCCACCGCCACCCCTCCATCCACGCCCACCACCACCACCACCACCACCACCAGTGGGCATGCTGTCGAAGGATCCACCTCTCCCACCTCTGTATGACGCCTGCTGCTGCTGCTGCTGGTAGTCATAAGAGTTGCTGTCCGCCGGGTAGCTCCTCCGGCGGTCTTGGGAGAAGCCGTTGTGCGGCGGTGGGCCTGCATTAGATTGATGAGACCACACAGACACAGCGAGAGAGCCCCGAGTAGCCAAGGTGTAGAGTGCGTCCTTGGTTTGGAGTGATTCGCCACCCACCTGGTGTGGAGTATGGTGGCTGTGATGGTTGTGGCTGTTGGTATGCCTCTGGCCAGTCCTCCCACTCCTCCTCGCCCTCGCCTTCATCCTCCTGATGCGACGGCCCTGCTGCTGCCGCTGCCTCCGCCCTCTTGTCCTTCTTGATGAACATGTCGAGCGACATACCGCCCGAATGACCCCGACGGTTGTCGGCCACATAATGCTGCAGGTCGCGATCCACAAAGTCTTCGTCCCCCTCACGTCCACGGCCGCGCCTCCCCCGCTGCCCGCGGCCACCTCTCCCACCCTGCTCGGCCGCCTTGAATGCACTCGCACTGATGTGCGTCTGTCGGGGAAGGACAGAGAGAGAGATTCCATTTGCTTTTTGTGTCCATTCCTGCCAATTCACCTGTGGCTTGTTTCCCGCCCCTCCGAGCTCAGCAATGTCGAATCTTGGGCCTTCGTCTGGCTGCTGCTCGTCGTCTGGTGCCCTGCTGTTGGAGTCAGGTGGAGCGGCTGATGTGGCCTGGGATGGTGGGGGAAGAGGAGAGGGAGAGGGGCGAGCCTTGCCTTGCCGCTGGTCAGTCGCCATGCCCTGGCAACACATAGCCACACAGAGAGATACGCAGGGTTGAACAGGGAGCCTTTTTTCCCTTCCTCCGTTTGGTTCAGCCACCTGTTTGAAGGGCTGGAACCTCGGCGGTCCGTCGTCGTCGGCAAAGTTGCGGTTCGGCCGCTGGGGGTCCTGCCCACCACTGCCACCGGCGTCTTGCGGCTTTGCTGACTTGAGCCACAGGCGCGACGCCTGCACCTCCTGATTCACCTGCACACACACAGACACACGCACACAGACAGACAGACAGACAGAGAGGTCCATGCACATTTGTCTGTCTGTCTGTCTGTGGTGCTGTATGGATGAGTGGGTACCTTCCATGCCTCGACCATGCGCTCGACGTAGCCGCCCAGGACGATGACACACGAGGGGTCGAGCAGCACAACACCGTTGCGCACACCGACGGGCGAGCGGCCACGACCACCCAGGAGCAGCTTGGTGCCGGGGGGGACATTCAAACTGCGGTGGAGAAGAGAGTGTCGCCGTGTGTCTGTGGGTGATGTGGTGGGTGGGCATGTGGGTGTGTTACCGACCTGAGTTGGTCGATGGTTTGGTACTCAATGGCGGCGATGCGCTGCTGGCCGTCATGGAGTGTCAACAGCAGCAGACGATTGTAACCTGTATGTAGCAAACAAACAGTACATGACACGGCAGTGCCTAGTGTTTGTGTGAGAGTGTCACTTGACTCACTCTCCGTTTCCTCGGCCTTCCTCGACGGCTGGGTGGTGTCCACTATCTTGATGACTTGCACGAAATGCGGACCCTATCAACCCGCATACACACAGCCAAGCACACCCCAAGACACCAGTGGATGTGCGAGCATCTGCCGTGCGTCACGTTTTGTACGTCGAGTTGTGTGCTGCCTGCCCTCTGGAGGTTCTCAGGAATGGTCGACAGCACACCAGCCTTCCTGAATCCGCACACAGACAGACAGACAGGCACCCACATTCAGACAATACAGATGCTGGCCCATATCGTGTACATACCTGATGTCAGTGTTGAGGAGATACTCTTCTGCGGCCTTTGGGTGCACGGCGTCCATCGAGTCGGCCTCCACGTGATTCAGACACTCATCCACGCCATCTGGTGATAAGACGACAACAAACACAGACATGGTTCATCAGCGATAAGGTAGCCATGATGCTGAAGCCTGCTGTGGTTACCTTCTGACAGGCTGATGCCCCACTTGTCCTTCAGATGAGCCACTGCCATGCTTCCTTCAACCACTCTCCAAGATCTCCAAGATCTTCACTCACAATGACGTCATCGCTCGAGGATCTCCAGGTGGATGCCTCTTTCGTGGCCTGCGAATGGTCGGCCTCTTTCCGTGCGAGCTCAGAAATATCGCCGATCATGCCATTTGGGGAGAGAAGAGCATTACTGTAGCTATTGGATAGCCAGATCGCCTGTGGTGGTGGCCTTCCGTCCATCCACGAATAGTGGGTACGAAATAATGAGTGAAGCCGTTCGCAGCTTCGGCTTCCCCATTCCCAAGCTCTTCTCCCTCACAGCCACAGCCACACAGCAGCCGACGCCCCACTTCGGCGAGCAGACATCGCCGTCGAGTATGTCGTCCTCGTCCGCCCCGCCATCCAAGCTCGGCACCAATACCAACACCAACACACCCGTGCCCAAGCTGGCCCTTCCCCCTGCCACACACCATCTGCGGTTCGGCGGCGGCGGTGGTGGTGGTGTGGACGGTTTCAGCCCCAATGGCAGCAGCGGTATCCCCACCAACCGGACAGAGAACTTCCGGCGGGCTGCTGTGACCATCACGGGCGGGGGGCGGGGCGGCGACTCGGACCTGCTCGTGCGTGTGCTCAAGTCATGGGACTCAGATGGCGATGGTGAGCAGGGGAGGGAGGGGTGTGATGGTGAGAGAGCGACAGAGAGACGATTTCTGCTCTCTGGCTTGTTATGTGTATGTGTACCAACCAGGCAAGTTCAGCATCGAGGACGTGGCGCGTGCGGCTCGTGCGTTGCAGCAGGAGCAGCGTCGGTCCCGCCATTTGTCGGTGATACTGGCGGGCATCGCGCTGCTGTATCTTGCGACGCTGGCCATCTTCTTGGGCGTCTGTCTGGGCGCCAACGAGATCTCAAAAGACTTCAGGCCCGACAAGGATGGCCGCCTCATCGAAGTCGCCACCATCGATGGTCGGCGCATCACACAAGCCGATACCAGCGAGAAAAAAGAGAGAGGGCCCGGGCAAATTACACATACACATGCTCTGTGTCTGTGTGTGTCTGTGTCTGTGTCTGTGTGTGTTGTGTGTGCAGGTCGTGCCGTGGATGTGTCGGCCAAGGAGACGTTGGACAGCCTGGGTATGTTTGAGATGCTCGAGGTGGACCTGGCGGACCTCTACAAGGTGGAGGCCCTCTACCTCGAGTTCAAGTCGAGCGGCGAGCACATAGGTACAAGATCGAGTACGAACAAGTGAAGTTCTACAAGATCAACTTGTGACCGTGTTGATCTCTAGAGAAGTTCTACAAGATCAACGAGGTCACACGCAACACCGACAAACACATCGTCGAGATCGCCTTCGCCAACGGCGACACCATGACCATGATACCCGTAAGCACCCGACTAACTCGTACACACACACGCAGAGAGCGCTGTTGTAGTACTCGGCTTGTTGCACACACACACATACAGGAGGGTGCGAATCTGTACGACAAGGGTGACGTGTCCCGTACCACCCCATTGGCGGTCTTCAAGGGCCCCGCATACAACGAGGGCAAGACGGAGGAGGCCAACAAACTCATAAGACACACCAGCCTTGACATAGACGCCAACAAACTCACAGGTGCGCAGATCAAATCCAACACACCAGACAGACAGACAGACAGGCCGAGAGGGGCGGTGGGTGGATGGACGAAATGCTTTCTGTGTATGGTGTGTATGTCAGGTGATGATGGCGGTGTTGGCAGCGGTAGCAGTGGCAGTGGGAGTGACGGCAATCGTCAGCTGCAGCCGGGCACTAGGTTCGGCGTGCAGGGCGGCAGAGCCAAAAACGTATTCTTCAACGTCGGTACGTACTCATCCATCCATCCATCCACTGCGGGCTCATCGATATGTATCTATCTGTCTGTGTGCTGGGTTGCGTGTGCAGGTCGTTTGATAGACAACGGTTTCATCGACATATCAGCCGAGCGGTTCCAGGTGCTGGCGGTGCGCGGCAGGTGCCTCGGCACACGATTCGAGTGCCGATCCTTCTGAGTAACCAACGCACCCATTACACACACACACACACACACACATCACACTCAGACACATCACGGCGCACTGCACATGCAATCTGATCCCATGCCACCCCATCCCATCCCATTGTGTGTAAGGGACCGGTGTTGGTGTCTGGTGCTGTTTTCCTGTCTGTGGTGTCATGTGTGCGTTGGCTTGCCTGGTTGTCATTCATTTGGCTGGCTGGCTGACTGTCTGCCTGCCTGCCTGCCTTCCTGCCTGTGTGTCTTGCTGCTGCCTGTGGTCTGCTGTGGTGGGTGGTTTCTCTCGCTTATTCTCGTTGTCTTCTTGGCTGGCTACCCTGGCTGGTTGGCTGGTGGTTGGGTTGGCTGCTTGTGGTTGTGTGTGTATATGTGTGTGTGTGTGTGTGGCCTGACTAATTGAGGCGTAGGATAGCATAGCATAGCAGCGACCGAAGTGTCGAGGGAACGAAGGAATGGGGAGGATTTTCAAACTGCCGTACCTGTTTGTATGTATGTGTATGTATGTATGTGTATGTGTGTGTGTATACGCCCATGGCTGTGTACATATGTAGTGTGTATTGTGTATTTGTGTACCATTTATCCACCTGTATGTATGTACTTATTTGCTTATTTGCTTTCTCTTGCTTGCTTGCTTGCTTGGTTGCTTGCCTTCTTCGGCCGCTTACCCACCCCCCCACGCTCCCACACAAGACGCGTGCGGTAATCCATCCACTCATCCTTTCACGTACTAATGCATCGCAATTTTCCCTTCCTGCATCTGCCCATGGATGGATGCGTACGTGGTGTACAGTGAGGCAATGGGCGTGTGTGGCGGTTGGGATGGGTGACCAGCAAGCGGCTGCGTAGTGCGTACTCTTGACTGACTGACTGACCGACCGACCGACTGACCTCCCTCTGCTTTATTTTTTGGACCTCCACACGTCCATCCATCCATCCATTCATTCCCTCCCTCCCTGTCTGTCTGTCTGTCTGTCTATCCGTGTACATGTCATGTGTGTACATAAGTGGCACTCGACGCGAGCAAGCCTGCTGTTATGTGTGTGGTGGATGTGCGGGCGGTTTTCCATTCTCGCGCCTGTCCCCTCCACTACGATCTTGCTGCTGATGATGCACATACATACATGCGCTCACAAGCTCTGCCATGTGTGGTGCTTCTCTTCGTGCCCCTTTCTCGAACGCTGGCTGTCGAGCCAGCACCGCGCCAGTTTTTCATGCCTTGGATGGCGGCTTGCGTGCAAACGATTGTCTTCTCCTATGAGGTCTGGATGGATGGATGTGCACGTGTGTGTGCGTGTGTATTGCACACGTGGCTGAGTTGAGGGTTGGGGAGGGGTAAGGGGTAAGCTGTCTACAGCTCGGTGGGCGGTAGGGAGTGGGTGGGTGGGTCGATATTTGTGCAGTGCTGCGTGTGGATGTCTGTCTGTCTGTCTGTCTGTGTATGTGTGTGTCCTAGTGGCTAAACGACCAGCCAAGGAGGGAAATGGGCCTCAGCAGCTCCCTATCTCCCTCTGATTCTCGGTGTGCTTTGCCCGTTCGCCTTATCTGTCTGTCGATACTTCCTTCCCTTCTCCCGTTGCTGCTTCTTCTGTGTGTGGTGTTTGTCTGTCTTCATCAGCTCGCCTGCTCTACTCCCTCCCCCGTACAAATTCCATATTTTGTCCGCATCACTGTCTGTCTGTCTGTCTCGCTGTCTGCCTGTATTCGACGATATGGTGGTGCTGACTTGCTTGGAGGGTTTGCGCGTGTCGTGTGGGTGTGGCGTGGTAAGGAAAGGTAAGGACAGAGAAGGGTGTGCCGATGTCCGAAAGAAGGGCATCTGGACGGACGGGATGGATGGATGGCTACTGCGGGTGGCGCTGTGATGGATGAGAGGTGTCGGAATGGATGAATGAATGGTACTCGTAGGGAATTCAGCTGCTGTCGATCTGACTGTCTGTCTGTCTGTCTGTCTTTGGTGTCTGCCTCCCTGTAGATACGTCTCGTCTGTCGTCGTATCTCAGCTTGGCACTCTTCGTCTGTCTGTGGTTGTCTGAGCGTTCGCGGAATGTACATACAGACGTTGCCGTCGGAAGGAGAGAGAACGGTGGATCGGTGTAGCTAACTGTAGCGACGCTATTGCGTCTTGTCGCATGCGTCTCGCGCCGGTCGATCGGGTGTTGGTGTCGTCACCTTGTCGTACGTGTGAGTGATTGATTTTGTAAGCCATACCACACCACACTTTTGCATCACACATATCCACCAATAGCCTTAATTGTACAGTCAGTCAGTGCACTGGTCGTGTCGTTGTGCCGTCGTGTGCTGTGTATTGTTGCTGGATGAACTGAGTTGAATCGAATTGAATCAAGCCGATCAATCGGTCTGTCTGTCTGTCGCTGCCCAGCCCACGCACACACGCATACACCGAATTCACTGTCCACACACACACGCACACACACACGGGGGGTGCGATCGTCATCATTCCCGTCGTTCTTGTTACACGCATTAGAATATAATACACCGATCACCACCCACCCACCCACCCAACCATCCAACCATCCAAGCATCCAATCGCTTAATACAGACACAGCCACACCCGAATGAGCCAAATACACTGCCTGACATCACCCCGACTCGCGCGTGACGCCCAGCACGGCATGAACCATGCATGGAGCACTCCCTCATTCACTAATTGCACCTACCCCACCCCTCCTCTCCCCCCTCCCGTCCCTGTCTATCTGTGACTACCAATGAAAGGTCTAGGAAAAATGACTCTTCAGTCAATGACAACAGTAGTGGGTATGGATGTACACATGTATGTGTATGGATGTCTGTATGCACGGTCAGTCAGTCAGCCGCAGCTAGGCGGTGGTCCCCACTCAGACAGATACAGACAGAGTGGGGGAGTGTCTGCCGCCCACTGGCTCACCGACCGCCATAGCGACAAAGAATGCATTTCAGTCAATCAACCAGCGCAGAAGGAAGAAATACACACACGTGAGCACAGAGAGAGGGAGGGAGAGACAGACGGCAAGAAAACATCATACAGCAGCAGTACACAGGAGAAACGACCCACCCTTCCCCTCCCCCCTCATCCTCTCACACCCATCTATTGCTGTGGCTGCTGTTGCTGCGGTCTGAGTCCCACGATGCCGTCGCCGATCTCCCTGGCGATCTGGAGGGTGGCGCTGGGCGTGGCCTTCTCGATGGCCCTCCTCCCCATCTCATCCCGCATGTCGGGGTCATCCAGCCACCGCCGCACCGCCCGCCCCAAGGCGTCCTTTCTCGGCGCATACGCGCCGAACCTGCCGTCCTCGACAAAAGGAATGTTGCCCGTCTCCTGCCCCGGAAGGTAGGACGACAGCAGCACTGGGAGGCCCTGTGTGCAGGCCTCGGCGATGGTGCCTGGCCCCGCCTTGGTGACGAGGCAGTCTGCGGCGGCCATGACGTCGGACATGTTGTCGACGAAGCCGTAGATGCCCACCCACACGGCGCCCGCCTTGGCGCGCTGGGACACCAGAGGCTTCTTCTCTGACTTTGAGAGATGAGGCCTTCTGGACGCATGATGATGCGATTTGGGCGGGAAGAGCCGCTCCAGCTTGTTCTTGACGCCGTCGTTGCGACCACACACGACGATCAGCTGGTACGAGGCCGGCGAAGACGAGGGAATGCCGCTGCCCTTCTCCTCATCGCCGCCCTTGTTGCTGGTGCTGATGGGGGGGCTCTTGTGGCGCTTGAGCTGGCTGACGATGGCACGCACCGTTGCCGCGAGGCCGCCGATGCCCTCACCCCCGCCGATCACCAGACACGTGGCGGCGTCCTCCCTCCACCCCAAAGCCGCGCGCATCGCCTGCTTGCTCGTCGATCGCTCGGTGCTCCAGAAGCCCTTGCGCAGAGGCAGGCCGCGGACTCTGACTTGCGACTCGTCGATGAAGGGCTGCTTGAGTGCGAGGGTCCGGACGGCGTCGGAGGGGACGAAGTAGGTGTGGACGCCGGGCGCCCACCAGAAGATGTGTGGTGTCTGGAGGTCAGTGACGACGGTGACGAGGGGGACGTTGTGCATGCCGATGGTGGCCATGGTGCGGAGGAAGGGGTGTTGGCAGAGGGGGTGGACGGACAGAAGCAGGTCGGGCTGGGACGCCTGGAGGAGCCTGGCGAAGTGGTCGTAGTTGTGGTGGAAACCCCACGCCTCGGCGAAGCGCTTGAATGGCCATAGGGTGAACAGCGAGTAGAAGAACACCCACAGCTGACATACGCACACACAAGCCACACAGAGAGAGAGAGAGAGATACCAAGGTGAGTAAGCATTCCTCGTTCCGTGTCCGCCCCATCCCACCCACCTGTGGCCTTGCAGCATAGAAGCGGAAGTACCACACGAACTCGTTGAAGGGGTATCTGGCGAAGTCCGTCCAGACGTCGACGGCCCTGATCTCCAGCTGCACCCCCTCGCCGCCCTCCCACTCCTCCATGAGCACCCTCTTCACCTGCCGCGCAGCAGCGGCATCGGCATCGTCGCCATTGTTGCCGTAGAGGTGGTCGAATGCCTGCTCCAGAGAGAGGGCGGCCGTCTTGTGTCCGCCGCCCGTGTCCGAGAGGACGATGAGAATGCGCCTCACACCCTCTCGTTTGGGACCGCCGAACACGTTGTACCGATCGCCGCACGGTGGCTTCTCTGACGCCGACTGCTGTCCCTGCTGCTGCTGCTTCTTGGATTTGTCGGGCGAGGAGGGTCGTGGGGGGGAGGCCCATGTGTGGGTGGCAGTTGAGGGGATGGACGAGGGGCTGCCGGGGTCGTCGAGAGTGGTGGAGTCGTCATTGATGGAAATACACGTCGATTGCTGCTGCTGGATGGTGGCCTTTCCCGTGTCAAGCTGCTGCTTGCCGTCCTGCTGATCCTCCGGCGAAGGTGTGTTGTGTGTAACGCGTCGCCGCCTCACTTTGCAGCCGCCGAATGTCTCCCAGACTGAGATGAGGAGCGAGTAGATGAAGAAACAGAGGAACTGGACAGTGCCGCACAGGCGGCCTAGCATAGGTAGGAAGGACGACATGCACGCAGCGCGAGGAAAGCCAGGGCCGTACAACTGCAAACGGCTCTGTAAATTTTCCCGTTTTCCGGCCAGTGTGTTGAAACTTGGTTGACTGGGCCTGGAGGATACCTTCTGGCCTTCACCGGAGGTGGGACCTGTCGTCAGTGAGTCAGCTGGGCTGGTGCTTACCCTCTGGACTTTCCGGTGAAACCTCAGTGCGTTCGTCAGTCCACCTCCTACACACATTCTCCAGCTCTCGGAAGGCCGTCCAGGCATTGCGACAGTGATCAAGGTGGGCGAGGATAGGATGTATGGATGGTGCTGGGCTGCACGTGGCAGACACACCGGACGCACAGAATCGTTCAGCAGGCCATTGGCACTGTTGAAGGGGTAACCAAGCCTCCTTCTTTGCGATGCGTGTAGCAGCCACCTTAATTAATGCCCCACGGCAGTTTCACATAGTCCACTCTCCCAAACACAGCTAACATGACTGGCGACATGCACAGACACTCAGTGCATGGCCGAGGCAGGCACATCGATGCCCGCGCCTCAGCCTTTGGCACGTGCGATGCGTGAGTAGGACACGCTTTGGCTGAATCAGCCACACATACACAAACAGATAAACACACAGTAGACAGACAGACACAGAAACGCACTGACAGACAGAGAAACGCACCCAAACAGATACACACAGACACGCTCACATCAACAACGGACAGACACACAGACACGCAATTCTGCGGCACGACGGACTGAGACAAGCTGCTGCGTGCCCGGCTAAGTGATAGGGACCTGGTAAGCTACAAAATGATGATGTCCTGACGACACATAACCGAAAACTGTTCGTCCACCCACATGCTATCAACATAGCAATGATCAAAAATCCACCGACCGACGCCGCCCGCGATGCAACTCGTGCAGCTCACGGGCCGTAAAACTAACTCCCACACGGAGGTGAGAGTCCCACCCAGCCATCCATTCAGAGCGCTGGCAACACCTTTCAACGACACATACATACACGCAAACACACACACACACTCCCGTCCCGCCACGCAACAAGCCACACACACCGGCTGACGACCGCCTGTCTGTCAGTGTGTGCGTCATGCAGCCTCGCTGGAGAAATGACCAATAAAAGACAGACAGACAGACAGATAAATGCCCACACGTCACACGTTGCATTCATATCAGTTATGACTCAGAGGCAGGTGACTGTCGCTGCAGGAAGGCCTCGACGGCCTCGAGGATGGGCACCACGCTGCGAGTCCAAGCCCCCTCCTCATTGTTGACAGTGCCCACCACCGCCAGTTTGCGTTTCTGCGAGTAGAAGGCGTACGAGTTGCCGTAACCGACGTGGCCGTAAACATAGCCGAGGCCAATCCAATCCATCTGCAGCTCCATCGTACCCAGACCTGCAGAAAGTGATACACGCGCACACACCCACACACCACAAGCA
This sequence comes from Vitrella brassicaformis, assembly GCA_001179505.1. Classification (NCBI taxonomy): domain Eukaryota; family Vitrellaceae; genus Vitrella; species Vitrella brassicaformis. The sequence continues at coordinate 5,133 of CDMY01000829.1, read as the reverse complement.
TGGGTGCCAATGAAAGCATCTCCTCTCTCTCTCTCTCTCTCTCTCTCCCTCTGTCTGCCTGTGTCAGTGGTCGTTTTACCGTAGTAGATCCATTCAGCATTGCTGAAGGAGGAAGCTGCCTGCCCCGCGTCGAGGGCGTTTGCCAGTGTGTCGGGGCTGATAATGCGGCCCTCCATGAAGCCGCGGATGAAGATGCTCGTGTCATGCACGTCACTGCATCAGTCATACGAAACCATCGCAGGTGTACGCAATGGGGCCGGGACACAGCAAGGTTGTCATTCGTGTGTAGTATTCATTACCTGATGAGTCCTCCGCTGGCCCAGTCGGCCGCCTGCCTTGTGACGTTGTGCAGGTCTTCCGAGTCATATCCATACCGGTGCGACAGAGGCGCATCCGTCCTGCCGACCCAACACATGCACAAACATACCCCCGATGCGTGTGGGTGGTTTGTCAGGTCGTCTGGTTTGTCAGGGCAGCTCACCTGGGCTCTTCCTTGTAGCTCATGTAAGTGGAGTTCATGTCCAGTGGGTCGAAGATGGCCTCCCTGAAGACCTTGTGGAGCGCCTTGCCGGTGAGGTGCTCCACCAGCAGACCCAAAATCACATAGTTGGTGTCGCCGTACGCAAAGTTGCCTGTTGATCATCATCATGCACACAGCTCTTGTACGGGTGTGCGGCTGTACTGCGTATGTTTCCATCGTCCTTCGTGTGTGCATCGAGATCACCACCCACCCTTAATTGACGTCTGTGGCGGGAATTCCTTGTCCATTGCGGCGGCCCAGGCGATGGTCTCCTGCGGCGTCCAGTCATAGTTGGGGTCGGCGTCGTACTCTTCCAGGAAGTTCCAGTTGTCCCAGAAGTCGGGCAGCCCTCCCCGGTGCGACAGCAGGTGCCACACGGTCAGGTTGACCGTCCCGTCCGTCCCGTTGACAGTCAGCAGGCCCTCGGGAACCGCACCGTCGGGCAGCAGGTCCACCACCTCGTCCCGCAAAGAGATCCTCCCCGCCTCAACGAGCTTCAGCACCACGGCTGCCGTGACGGTCTTGGTGATGCTGGCGATCTCGAAGAGCGTGTCAAGGGTCATGTCGGGTGCGTCTGCCCCCCCGTACAGGCGGCCGGAGGTTGACTGCCAGAGGATGCCCTTGTCGGTGGACTCGACGCGCGCGACGCCGCCACCCTTGCCGCGGTTGCGTCGCACTTGTTTGTCCAGCACTTTCTGAGGGACGAGGAAACACAAGAAGTGAGCGTAGCTGGGCGGGTGCTTTGTGTGTGACTGGTGTGACTGTCTGTGATGCCTCTATCTACCTGCAGGGCGTTGAAGAGCGCGATGCATGCCTGGCGAGACCACACACAGACAGGTAGACACGCAAGACAGCCACACGGTGACAATCCTCCAACCCGTACTCGTGTGTGCGTGTGCGTCGGTGCTACCTCAGCGGATTCAGTGATGTTGTCGGACGGGAAGAAGTCACAGCAGTCGAACAGCGAGTCGCACTGGGTTTCGACGACGAACTCTTCGAGCACTTGTGGCAGGAGGGTGTCACTCCCAACCAAACTCTCGCCCCTCACCGCATCTCCCTCATCCACCCTGCCATCCTGGTCCCCACTCTCCCAGCTCTTACGCGTTTGCCAGACAGCCAAGAACACCACCACCACCGTCAGCACCACAGCCACCGCACCTCCCCCCAGCCACCTCCACATGCGCTGGCGGCACACGGTGGTGGTCCCAGAAGAACTCACCCCACGCTTGGTCATCTTGCTGGCGCCGTCTGACGCGATGGCTGTCGGCATGTCGAACGTTGCGGCTGCGGAAACGTCGGTTTGGTCAGATGCGACCTGCGAGGGGGGGGGATGAAGACGATGACATGCCAAACCACCAGGAGAGAGTTGCAGAGTCGCTGCTTCGGGGGTGCGGTTCGCACACGAGATCTCTTCGGGGAGTTGCCGCCTTGTGGAGATCAGGAGAGGTCGAGAGTCAGATGCAGCGAGGAGAGAGGCAGTGAGGGGGGGTTTTCGTGCAGCTCTTGTCCCACGACCCTTCTCCGTCACCAGATCTGTCGCTCAAAGGGAGAGACCCTCCCGATCTCCTCCGAAACGTGCGAGCTTGGAGTTGAAGCAGCAGCGGTTTCACGCGCAACACCCTAACCGAAGCCCTTGTGACCTTCGAAGTGAAGAGATCTCCGCTGCTTACTTTGGTCCGCTGAGAGGTCACAGCAACGCCCCACGCGCCGATTTCACAAGAAAGAGGCACGGTCAGAAAATCCGGATAACGAAGAGGTGCAGAGGGAACGAAGAGGGTGAAAAAGACAAACAAAAAAAAACGAAGAGGGTGAGGGAGAGAAGGGGGAAATCTCCACGTATCGTTGGCGGGCTGCAAGATGCGCTGGAGGGGCGAGCAAGCCACGAGCGACGATGAGAGGAAAAGAAATGAAGCACGGAGAGGAATCACCATCGGATGCCGACTCATCCCTTTCCTTGTGTGATTGCGTTTGATGGGCTGTTCGGTTTATGTCAGACTGCTGCTATCATCCATGTCGTATGGTGCGCATGTGTTTCTGCGATTGCTTGTGTCTTTGCGTGTGTGAAAATCCATACATGTACCGACTCTAGATCAGACGTGCTGGCCCATGCTTCCGTGTAAGCCAACTAAAAATCCCTTTGCATCTGCAGATGCGCTCGATGTGGTGCGATGAGGCAGTGCACTTGTGAGCCTCTCTGCTGCAGATCTCCTGAGGGCTCTCTCTCCTCCTTTTGCGCTTCTAACATTCGCTCATCGCGATCGCTGAGCTGGTCCTGAGCTGAGAGGCATTCTTCCCATTGCAAGTGCGTCTTGAGGCGGCTGCCGTGCTCATCTGAGCGCTGCTGACGCATGGGGTATGGAAACTCAGTGAATGCGGTTGGTGTGCGGCAGCACGTGGCAGACACACCCGCTCTCGACGCACAGAATCGTTCCGACACCAGGCCATCGGCACTGTTTGCTTGAAGACATTACCAAGCCTCCTTCTTTGCGATGCGTGTAGCAGCCACCTTAATTAATGCCCCACGGCAGTTTCACATAGTCCACTCTCCCAAACACAGCTAACATGACTGGCGACATGCACAGAGCATGGCCGAGGCAGGCACATCGATGCCCGCGCCTCAGCCTTTGGCACGTGCGATGCGTGAGTAGGACACGCTTTGGCTGAATCAGCCACACATACACAAACAGATAAACACACAGTAGACAGACAGACACAGAAACGCACTGACAGACAGAGAAACGCACCCAAACAGATACACTCAGACACGCTCACATCAACAACGGACAGACACACATACACACACACACACACACACACAGACACGCAATTCTGCGGCACGACGGACTGAGACAAGCTGC
>CDMY01000827.1:0-16798 GCA_001179505.1 Vitrella brassicaformis | reverse complement strand
ACACGAGACAAGTATATGTGTCTCATCCTCTACTGGGGGACGAGGCACACTATGACCACCTACATCACGTACCGAAACTAAGAGATCATTACGATGCGAGCAGAAAGCACATGATCTATATTCACGCGGACAGTCGATCAATCGGCCATCCATGAGAGCAGAGGGATGACAACCGGTACGAAAGAGAAAAAGCACACGTCGCTGGTGTGCAGGGAGTGCTACATATGGCGGAAAGGCTGGCAACGGCTGAATAAGCCGATGCAGCCAATCTTGTCCATGCTGAAGCACTTCCATGTACATGTGCGATGGCACGTATGGTGCCATACACACCAGCGAGTCAAGATCACACCGGCACTCACGCAAAGGAGGAGCAAAGGAACGATGCAAACGTGGGAATGGCACGGGAAAGGAATGATTAAAGAGGTTTTAGGCCTCACCATAAGTATATATACCCCCCATGAGTGGTGCTCTGCCTGAGACACTGGTCTGACCATGTGCATAAGAACGCCATGGAAGCAAAGACACTGCCTGAGCCGTTAGAGAGATAGGCGGGGGGGGAAAGGGAGTAGCAGGCAAGCTAGGGATGCGAGCATGAGCCCAACGTTTTAGCCGTGGTGTTTGTGATGCTGTCTTGAGCTTGCTATTCCTCGTCGTTTGACGGCCATCACATCGCGTGGCTTCGGAGACACGTGTGGCTCAGCGTCTGCACAAGTTTCCACACCGCTCTGTTTCCATCATGCATATGCCTCTACTTCCCCTCTGTTCACCGCCGAACTATGTGAAAGGCGATAGAGAGAGATGAAAGGCGGAGGAACTGTCCAACCATGTCCAACCAGGGCACAAACGATGGCGTTCACCTGTCGCGCCAGTTTGTCACTCTCGTACTTGTGCACAATCTGTCTTTTTCCACACAGAAGGATGCGGCAAGACACAGCTTTCGCTTTTGTGCACATACACTTCGCATTCACATGATCCAAGTCGCTGTCAGAGTAAACAAGCTCCTACGGATTCCTTGGCAGCCGCACCGCCAACAATGGCGCGGCGCTCTCTGTGCCCACTACATACCTGGACGGCTCAAGAGCCCGGGGGGACGGCAGAAAACCAGAAAACCAGAGACTACCAGAGCCACTCCAGCCGACCTTACTAATCCCACGAGTACCGCAAATTGGCGGGTTTCTGTCGCACCGGTGAGATATTTCATTCATTCAAGACTTCAGATGAAAAAGGCCTGTACGAGTATCTTTCACACCCGGTATCTTTCACATAGCGCGGGGCAACCCGGTATCTTTCACATAGCGCGGGGCAACCCGGTATCTTTCACATAGCGCGGGGCAACCCGGTATCTTTCACATAGCGCGGGGCAACCCGTCTGAGACGGGCCCCAAAGACAGGTGACAGACTAGGCAAACTGACTAGTGGATGGATGGATGGATGGTTTGGCTTGATGTGGGTATGTGCGTGAGCGTGGCTGCATGACTTACTCGAGGACAGGGAAGCAGGCACACGACTGACTGACCACACCACACACACACAGAGGTGCGGGCAGGTGCGGGCATGTACATGCATGCTGATGGCTGTGACTGTGCTACACACGGCTGCACGCCCGACGGCTGTTTTAGGTGAAAATAGCGAGTAAGGAATAGTGATTGACCGCAAGTCAGACAGAGGCAACTGAGCGAACGGGGAAGACAGTTTTCGTGGGCTACACCCCAGTGCTTTCTGCGGATAGCCACTTACGTGACACAGACGAGGTGGACACGTACTTGACCAAGCAATCATATGAGAGTCAACCCTCATGCGTAACCCAACCCTCTGCACAAAATAAAGGGGGGGAGGGAGGGAGGGAGGGAGGGAGGAAGGGTAGAGAGACAGACGAGACGGGGACCACACACATATCACCACACACACACACACACACAAGACAGGGGGGGGGAGGAAGGAGGGGAGACAGACAGAGATGAACACTTACCTGTACACACACAACACGAACACGAAGCGCCAGACAGACGCGTACACGCACCCCCACAACATATACTTGGCACACCACCTCCCCTCGCCCGGGGGAAGTATACAAGCAGGGCAGCCCCGCGCCATCGGGGTGAAAACGGACTGGCATTTTTTATCCGAAAGCCAGGGGAAACCTTGGTGAGCCGGACTCGCCGCCCTGGTCTCTGCCTCGTTTTTTGCAGGGCTGCTAGACCATTTCCATGGATGCATCATGCGTGTGTTCATAGGAAACGCTTGATGAATGAATGAATGAAATCTCCGTCTGGCCGATCGCCTCTCATTACTCGGGGGCCCCTCCCCCCTCGTAACAGTTCGTCGACACGCAGTCGCGTGGGGTCCCATCGAGTCCCAACGTATGGACACAGCGACCATCTTCGCATTAAGCGCCAACACACAGCTCTTTTTGAGACTGTGTAATCTCATCCCAGTCAATCAGCCGCTTCCTTGATGATCCGCGCTCTTGCAGGCTGAGAGATATGCTCGATTAGCCTTGTGTATGGCAAGGGACGGGAGGAGGTCTGGAGCATTCCTTCTATGCCAGCCTCTGAAGGGAGGCATCCCTTCCTATTCAAGCAGAGCAGATTAGATCGATTCCATGGTATCACTTAAGGCCCTCTGCAACGTATGTGACACGAGCGAAGCTGCTGTAAGGGTGGCATTTAGTCACTCGAACATCATACAGGTTTTCCCTAATGCCAACACAGCGCATTACTCGCATAGCTTTCTTGGTCAACTACATGGCTTCGTGTGGACCGTAGGTGATCGGCTCATCTCCTTGCCCTTCGCATCGAGAGCCGCAGCTTGGAAGTACTGACACTTTTTGGTTTGCGGAACGTCGATCCAATGTTCAAACTGCTTCTTCTCCACCTCAGCAAACACCTCCGTCAATTCCTCTCCGTCACTATTCCCCATCATTATCCGCCATTTCTTCACCTCCGTTGCGCCATTCCACAAGAAGTGAAGCCGCAGTGTCTTGGTGGGGTTATTGTCGTCCAGAAGGGCTGTGGGTCGCCATTTGGGTATCGCAACCCAGGGACCTTTGCCGGTGCGATACGTGCCAATAAATGACTTCTTCTTCACCATCCAATCCATCCGTATCAGCTCGCGGCCCTGAGGGTCTGTCTCAATGTAAAAGGGATTAAAATTCTCATAATTCTTGTCGTGGCCCAAACAATACACACGGTTGCCGTTTGGCATTTGTCTGTAGCTGCCCATTGCGAAAGCGTAGATGCCTGTGTCGTACTCATTCACCAGCCGGGCTTCAGTCGGACGACCGTCAGAATCGAAGTACAAATCATACTCAAGGCCTCGCGCAGTTCCATTTCCGGTATCAATCCCGTTGTCAAAAATGCTTATCCGGTTGTTGCCCAGACTTCGCACCTACGGATCATGAAACAAGTGTGTGCGATATCGTGTGGCCTCAGATGCCTCTCACGTCATGCTGGCTGTCGAAATGCTCTCGTTTATCGTTGACGATTCTAAACAACGAATGACATGACAACGGCAAACTTTCACTTTCTCCCTTCACTTGAGAAAAAGTCGAGCTTACTTGAAGTTACCGCCCCTGCCGCCGAGACGCCACAGTACCTCACCAGTATCCCTGCACGAGAGAGACATACGAACAATGTCCTGACGATGTCAGCCAATCGCATTGTCATACCTGTCGATCTTTGCAATTTGTGACGTTCTCCTCATCCTGAGGAAATGGAAGGAACAATGACTCAAGCGAGATCAAAAATCACGCTCACGATAGCAGAATGTTCCCATCGTCATCTTCGTCTAGCGCTATCGAATGCAAAAGAGATTCCAGAATTCGAAGATGTGAATGCAAAACACTTCGAGTCGCTCACAATTCTGGTGAAGTAGGTCCCACAAGTTTTCATATTTAATAAACAGTGGAGCCTCCCAAAAACTGAATAGAAGATGGTCCCAAGACCGCCACTCCATCACCACCTCCCCTTTCAGAACGGAGAGAAAGTTGCGATCTCTGAAATATGCCAACCACACCCACACTCAATCATTACCTTCGACACTGATTTCGTGGATGATGACGCCAATAGCGCCCTTTATTTTTTCTCTTGCAAAGGGGGGAACCAGATCTTCCATTCTCAAAAGCTGGATATCCATCCTGGGGAAAAGAGGGTGAGGGCAACAACACTTTCGAGTCAGGGAGTAACACTTCGAGATGTCATTGTCCTTACTCAAAGAGTAATCCAGTTCCCTTCTCGGTTTGCAGAAACTCACGCCAGTTGAACTCTGTCACGAGAGAGATTTACAGGTCTTTTGCGTCTTCTGTTGAGTGACTCACTTATTCCATGCGGGGCGTGGAATCTGTGTCGTAAAGCATAATCTGGGCCAAGAACTTCATAATCCTGAGAAGCTTGGGTCAACGGCCAAGACAATAGGTCCCCGTTCTGCGTAGGTGTGAGGATAGATGCGACGCGGTCCTGACGAACGTAGACTGGATCGCCCGTCGACGTCATGATCATTTGCCAGTCACGGGGTCCGCTTGTGAAGAGGTATCCAGCTGATAAAGCCGTGAGATTGCCTCCAACAGTGATCTTGGCGCGAGGATAGCTCTTCGGAATCGTTTTGTATGCACAACTGGGGGCATAATCTTCGGCTGAAGGCATTTGTTCACCACAACTGACATTCTCCGCGTCGTCTGCCTTCCCTGCTCGCTGGTTGACAGCGGGGATGCCCAGCAGCCAGTTGTTGTCTTGAGCCTTTCTGAAGAGTTCCAGTGTCTCGGGTGAAGAAGGCTCGTCAATGGCATTCTTTTGCGTCGTCGCCCCTTTGTATGTGTCCATCTTGTTCCACGACATGGTAAAGCTCCACGAGAAGGCAAGGGGTCTCCCTTTCTACTCTTGATTCCCTTCCCTACTGTCACTCGAACAGACTCACCAGGTGTGAAAGGGGCGTCTGGCGTGAAATACACAGTTCGGCCGTCGCTCAGAAGCTTCGTGTTTCCCGTGTGGTTGCCGGAGGCGTCGCCTTGCACACTAATCTTGTCCTTGATGCTGCCTTTATCCACCTTGTCCTTCGGCCTGAAGGCAATTGATGTGTACGGCGAGACGAGGACGGCGTTCGGGAGGGGATGAGCATAGACAAAGGGCGTCTCCCTCCTCAGAGCCTCCAGGTGCATAGAGGGCTCGAGGGTGTTCTTCGGGTCGTCTGCGTCTGAGCTTCGGCGGTCCCGCCCTGGGGTCGATGCCAGCGGCTTTGAGAGACCGAAGCAGCTGTTGCGCGTTCCGATCTGCCACCTCTTTGTCACTGATAGCGTGGCAATGTCGCACGCCCCTCTCAAATACAAGAAAGACACACAGCTGAATCAGAATAAGAACACCCGACATGTTTGGGGAACGTACAAAAAACCAAAGACGCTTTCGGAACCATAAAATTCGAAACAGCTTGAACGTTACAGACTCTAGATCAGACGTTCTGGTCGCCCTTGTTTATGTAGATGTCAGAAAAAAGAACGGTTAAACGGTTCTCGTCGACAACTTTAACGAGGAAGGGGTTCGATTCGGAACTGTTCGGAGAGGGAGAAGCAATTTGTTATAGGGGTCAGCGCCCACGACTGACCCCACGACCGATGCGGTAAATATCCAAGGTGTCATTGATCTGCGGTACACATGTATGCATTCAAGAAGAGCAGATAGCAGCAAATATAGATGGGCCCTTACGGCTACAGATATGGCGCCATACGAATAAGAAAACGGGTCCCATATGACACGCATATGCGCAAGTGATTTCTGATTCTCCTCATCTATAATGTGATGCATAAGAGGAGATAGAGACGCCACACGGTTATACAGCAGGAAGCCAGCCAGCCGCCACACCCCCCTCTGGTCGTCGGGGGGTGTGGGGCCGGCTGGCCCTATGCCGGCGCATCTTATGGCATGCTTGCATGGTGCAGAGCGAGGGGGATATTAGGCAGATGGCTGGAGACTCCAGACACCGACAGAACGTCCTGCAATAACAGAGGAGAGAAGGAGACAGAAACATGGTCTGCGTGTCCTTTCTCTGGGCTGAAGACCGTTGCCCGTTAAGGCAACAGATGAGCCAGAGGGACGGTTCACGAGAAGGAGGGACAGTTCGGAGTGCTCAGGGTTCTCAGCATGGACCCCATCTTGTACGGCGATTGATTAGCAGCTGTCAGGCTGTTGTTGCAATAAGCCTCTTGCAGGTTAGTCTTCAAAAACAGGTCCTCCTCGCAGACGAACCGGCCCAGTGTGAGAAATACGTGCGCAGCAGGGAGGTAGGCTTGGCAAAGGGGCTTACCACAGCTGGGAGCGATGGGAGAACGGTGGTGGCGCGATCGCGGCTGGCTGGCGAAATGTCTCGCGGCGAGATAGAGAAGTCCGTTCGCTGGGCGAGGCTGTGGCCGCGGGTCCGCGGCGAGTTGCTGACTCTCTGTCGGCTCGCCCCTCTCTTCATCGCCAGTGTTCGAGCACCGATGGCGCCCATTGATGGCCTTCGCCGCATCGGGCGATCGGTTCGGGGTGACATACGCCGCTGTTTCCGTTGACGCTGTGCGTGCGGCCCCTGCTCTCCCCCATCCCCTTCCCGCTCAGCCCCCTCGACGCTTCTATCGCCCAAGATGGCGGGATGACGGCCGCACCACAGACGCCACACACACATCGGCCGGATGACACCGTGCCGATGGGTCGGACCCTCTGGCGCAGCCTGCCGTGGAAGGTGGCTGCACGCGGTCGCTGGCGTTCCTCTGACCACATCACCCATCTCGAGGCGCGAGCAGCTGGGTGTGGTTCGTCTGGGTGGCCGTCCCTCGCGTCTCTTCATCCTCCCCTTGCCGAGCCAGGGGGGATGGGTGTACATGGCCGGGGGATGAGGGGGCGGGAGGGTGAGGGGGCGTATATGTGTGACTTGCGTGAGCTGCCATGAGAATGGCGGGGCCGCTGCCTCCACTTGACCGGACGGGGGGGCACGGTTGCTGACACGCGCGTGTCTTCGTCAATGCCGTCCTTCCTTACTGATGCGGCTGTGAAGCCTGCCACTCTACGCGTGTATCGCTCGGCGGTGGACGGCTTCTACTGCTGGTGTGAGGCTCTTCCTGCGGATGTTCCGATCGATGACGCCCTCGTTGACTATTTTCAAGACCTGTATGAGGAATTCCTGATACACAGGCGTAGGCAGCAGGCGGTGAACACGCTTAGTTGGCTTGCCCATTTCTTCCCGGGTCTCAGAGGGCGACTGACGGGGTGGGCCCGCCTGCGGCCGTCGTTCAGCTCTCCCCCCATCCCGTGGCCCATCGCCGTCGGGCTGGCTGTCCAACTCGTGCGTCGGGGGGAGGTGCGGGGGGCTCTGACCCAGCACTGCCTGCTTAGGACCCAGCACTGCCTGCTTAGGAAGATGGAGGTCGCGGCAGTGACGCGTGAGCACATGGTCGTCAGCCAGTGTGCCTTCACCCGCCAGCGGGATGCACGTGGCGCTGCCCGCAACTAAGAGTGTGTCGGTTGCGTGCAGCGATCTCGTGCAATCGCTATCTCATGTGGCGCCTGGGGCGTCTCTTTTTCCTCCATACGATATGTGGACGGCGGCGGCGGATCTGGGTGTGGCTGAAATGGGTTATACGTATCACTCGCTGAGGCATGGGGGTGGAGAACAGGGAGGCTTACTTTTTCGTGGTCAATGATATTACTTCTGCACGGAGGTACCTACAGAAGGCGGTGGCACTGCTGGGTGAGCGGGCCATCCCGCAGGCCATTTTGACTAAGTGCGATCGTCTTGCTGGCTCTCTCTCAACCTCTTTGCCCTTGACACTCATTTTGTGTGGCAAGTGAGCTCTCCTCTGGAGGGGGTGGGATGGTCATGTGCCTCCCTGCACCGATGCCTTGGTGCAGAGAGGCATGCGACCTCCCTCAGGGGCGGGTATATTTGTGGTGTATCATGGTGCTCTGCGTATGTGGCATGGCGGTAGTATTCATGGGTATTGAATGGGGTTTGCATGGGATGGCACCACACACAGCATACGTTGTACAGCATAACGACGAACGGGGACTTTCTCTCAAGTGAGAAGGACTTCAGCGTGCGCTTTTGTGGTCGCTCCGCTGCTGTTTAGAGGTCTCACATGAGTGTCATGATAATGCGTTTGCAACGGGATGTGGTCGTGGCGGCTGGATGAGGCAAGAACGAACGAATCACTTCGCCATTCTGCAATGACACGGCGTCAGTTGAGTCACACGAGTGCTAATGAATCAATGATGGATCTTTGTCATTCAATTCATTCAGTGAATCACTGCGTCAATGCAGACGACCTTCCTGGGTTGCTTTGCGTGAAAGCTGGCAGTGATCCTGGCCTGGCTGGCCACGAGATGGCGGGCCACATGCGTGTCTCACATCACCCATATATGGTCACTATATATATATATAGCCGACCACTCTGCTCTTCCCCATCGGCTACACCGCGGGGTGTAGCCGCATGCTGGGGTCGTGAAACCGAGATTACAGCCTCCGACTCGGGCGCACCTCGTCGTCGGCCACATCTATCACAACCCCGCGGTGAGGGGACAAGGAGAAACGCGTGAGGAAGACAGCTTCAATGGGTCAATGAGATCACGGGCAGGAGAGAGCATGCCCAGTCGCGAACGGGCACAACTTGCAGTTGGACAGCCGTTTGTTCAAAATCGCCAAACCCCCGAACAAAAAAAGGGGGGGAGAAACTGTAAAAGCGGAAAGAAAAAAGAGAGCGAGTTTCTTCTTTTGAATCCTCCTGACCCCCCAGAGATCCGGAGGAGGAGCCTTCAAGCCAGATGATGCTGGGGCTCTGTCCCGGCACTCGGAGGAGGACACATCCTTCGCGCCTACGAGGTAAGCGCCTGACGGAGAGCATGTCATGGCGTATATCAACCCGTAGAAGACACTCGGCACAGTACAAACATTATAGGCGGGATTTTACGAGTCGCGAGGGTCCAGTCGAGATCCCGAGACATCTACGTATCGTAGATCAGCAAAACTATGCAAACACGCGAACGCGGATGAAATCCCATTTTAGTCAACATGACCCTTGGAGCACAAATCGACAACCCTTTTGACACCGTCCTTGTCGGTGAGGTCCACATGTAACCCGGCCGTGCTTGCATGCTGCTCTTCGGCAGTTTTCTCGTCGCTTTCACTTGTCCCCGAAAGCTGTCTCTCCGCCTTCGCCGCATTCTCCCACGATTCGCCTATATGTCCAAGTCTCAAGAGAAGGTGGATTAGAAACTGCCGGATCCCTTCGGGTGAGAGGCAGTTCCATGCAAAAGTGTGCGCTGCCCATGCGGCCTTCTTCGCCACCTCATCGTGCTCCTGAAACCACCGAACTTTTTCCACTAGCTCATTCCCCTCAGAGAAGGGAATAAGAACACCATATCGCTTAAGGGGACCGTCAAAAAACTGCGTGTTCTCGAAAGCGCGACGCTGCTGAAATACAAGTCCCCCATTTAGCAGCAGATGCCGCAACCTGATGCTCCAAGGACCTAATCCTGATGTGACAGCCAAAGCGGTGATCGTTGTAATATGGACTGCACTAGCTTACCCGGGAAGTCCAGTACATACTTGTGGCGAAACAACAGATCCTGCCACTCCTCTGGGCCGGTAGATTCTTGACGACAAATATGCGATGCAGAACAGCCGCGGGATCTGTGGAGGGAAGGTGGAACGTGCAGACAAGAAAGCACTGGTTACCCTCCCCCCGGGGACGCTTACTTCTGTAATTTCATGGCGTCGCTGGTACAGTTGTTCCTTTGTCGAATAGGATTGCCAGCATCCGTAAGGTAGAAGCTCTCGGACAGCTCTGCGTCGATGGCGTTGACCTCACATGCCACAATGAGCCTCGCAGCATCACTTTTGCGCCCGACAAAGAAGAAGCCACTGCGTTTCTTTCTCCACTGTCTCTCGAATCGATTTGCTGAGAACTGTCCATTCTCGTCGTAGAACATCTTGCTCAGATGCTTCCGGACTCTATTTTCTTCCTTGTCGTTGTGACTGTTGTATGGTACTACAGGAACTGGATCAGACAAGGCAGATAAAAGGCCTGTCTGTGCCTCAGACGATCGCTTACCGTCCCAGTTCCACTGAGGGGAAGCCGCATCTGAAAAGAGGAGAGCGGGAGGCGCCGATTCGTTGAAGAAGTGCGCAGTCCCATAGGCACACCGCTCTTCCTTCACGTTCACATTGTCAACATTCTTCCACAGGACCTGATGAAGAGGACCAGGTGAATTGAGCCACTAAGTGGATCCTGTAGCTTACGGGGCAATCGCTCATATGGGCGGTGAAGTGGATCCCATTCAGCTTCAGCTTAAGCTCATCTCTCACATAGCCGACTGCCTCACTCAGGCGGTTCAAATAAACCCTCACCATGGTCGTTTTGATGGAAGCAACTTTCAGCTCCTCCGATACTACATCACGGGATGGCGGGTGGCAGAAGAGACGTCCATCATCGACACTCAAACGCACTAATGTATCTTTGTGGATTGGAAGTCGCAGCGCCCGGTCGGCCAGCATCGATAGAGAAACGTGAGATCCAGACATGTTGTTGAGGGCTTGCAGTGTCGGGTCTTTTTGCAGGACCATTTCTTCCCAGTAGGGCTCACAATGGTTCCTCAACAGGTCATCGTCGTTCAGCCGCCCCACAAAAGCGTCCAGTACTGTGAGGTCGATTGGTGCCCCATTAAGTGAACCCCCCGCATTCTCCTCGCCAGGAATGCTGCTTTGATCAGGCGAAGTGTGTGGGTCGTCGGCTTCTGCATATTTGCACTCTTTCGGACAACCCTTTTCGCCATCAACATTTAAGACTGAAAAAAGGCTCGAGGGCTGAAGGCATTGCCTGGAAAAATTCCGAAGGACGACGACGGAGATGAGACACCCTACCACGATGGCGGGGGCCGAGCGGTGACAATCTCTTGCTGGCATCAAATTGGACGTTACGCGTGAAACGCTTCAATACAAGGGGAATTTGACGGTTGCTGGGCATTTGTGTTGCAAGCTAGCAACCAAGGGCCGCTGCCAGCAACCGCCCTTCACTGGAAACAACAAGCACTGGGTGCCAGCAACCAAGATCTGTTACCAGCAACCGTCCTTTGTGGCCAGCAACCACCCTTTGGTACCAGCAACCGAGACTGGCGATGAGCACCAAGGCCCGTTGCCAGCAACCGTGCCTTGTAGCCAGCAACCGTGGCTCAGAGAGGCATGACGAATGCACACATGCAATGATCGATGTGAATGACTCTCTTCCTTGACTTTGCAGACAAAGACAGGCCTCAGCAAATGGCCTTTGGTACGTGTTGTTTTGCATTCTCCCTCGCATTCACGGCGGACGAGGTTGCCTTCTACCAAATCCGCCTTGGTACGTCAGTGGATGAACGATAGGAAGTGGGATGGTCCTGATTGGCGGTGCTCTGTGTTGCCCAGATCGGTCGCCGGTTCAGCTGGTACGGTATCTACAGGTGGAGCATTTCTCGCGTGTGGGGATGGACGGCATCTCATTCCTCTACGGCCTGACACCATCGAGGGATGGTAGAGGAATGAGATGGTGGCGCTCAAGGAGATGGCCATGGCGGTTCTGGAGGTCCGTCTGGACCTCAATCTGCCCATCACTCCTCAAGCTGCCGATTGCAGGAGTCGCGTCTGGCAGCGGCGGGAGAGGAAGGAAGGAAGGGGGGGGGATGCGAGAGTGAGTGTGTCTGCTGTTGCTGTGTCTGCTGCTGCTGGATGGATGAATGGATGGATGGATGGGTGGGTGGGTGGGGCAATGAAGGCAGGTGGTGTGTGTGTGTTTGGTGTGATGATTTTGGAGAAATGCGTCCATGATGTTCATGCAGACCTTGCAAAGTCATGAAGAAGAGTCATTCACATCGATGGGCCTCGCCGCGAACGCGGGTCGACGAACGGTTACTAGGGGGAAGGGGCCCCCGAGTAATGGGAGGCGATCGGCAAAGGGACAGCATACAAAACTACCAGGATCGAAAGGGTACACACTAATCGAGGAGAAACGCATGCGTTTCTCTGCTTTTCACTTTTTTTTCACACACGGCATCTTCTGTTTGTCTCAATCTTCCCCCTCCCCCCCATCATGTATCGTAAGCGCATGTCTGCAAAAAAAGAAAAAAGAAAAAAAAGACTGCCACTTGGGACGTGCGCGACACCAAAATAAAAAAAGGCAGGTACAGGGCGTGGCAGGTAGGAAAAGGCGAGTGGAAGGGAGGCGTGAAGAGAAGCACGACGGGAGACAGACTGGGATAGACGGCCAAGAAAGACACAATATGAATGCTACACCACCGGTATCCCACCGCTACTGGTGCGACACAAGCAAGGGCGAGGAGCGGCGGACCGGCTCCAACAGACCTTTAGCAGTAGTCAGACATCTCTCGCACTTCTATCCTTCTGACCCATATCCAGCTGACCCGCTCAACATGCCCTGTACGCTGTATAGACACTCACTGCATTCCCATCAGTCGGCGTATTAACAATAAAACACGCAAGGACACACACAAGCATGGGCACGACAAAAGCTTTGTGTTCAGATGCTATGGATGCACGGATCAATGGCGCACACACATGAATGCGGGGAGACCCGCATACCAGGCACACATGTGAGAGCATATGTGTATAAGCTGGAATACTGCGTCGCGGCCAACGGCACGGTGAGAGAGGGCGGCAATGCGGCCAAACGAAACATCAACACACCTGCCAGGCAGACACAGGAGCACTCAGACGAGTAGATCTGTGTGCCGGAGTCCTACATGACAGCCATCATTGCCTTCAATCGGTCTGTAGTCGACGCGCTCTATTCTGCCTGTGACTACTGACTCATGGAAGCTGACCTTTTGCAGCCCCCTCCCCCTTGAAGGGGGCGACATTGCGTCGTCCGCATCACCACCTCCCTTCGCTGTCTGCGCCCTGTCTTCAGTCACACACAAGTGCACCCGACATTCGGTTTCTGGGCCAGCCTCGCCGTTCACAAGCAAGCACCTCTTCCTTCAGCTTCCCCAGATCTTCAAGAATCGCCGCAAAATGCTTCGGACAGTGCCCAACTGCCTTTTGTCTACCCTAAGGCTCGGCTACTCGCCGCTGGCGATCACTGGTTTAGTGTCTGGTGTTCGTTCGTTCGTTCGTTAACCTCACGGGGACCTTGCCCCCCGGCCCCCCGAAGGGGTACGCAAGAAAGGGTCTGTGTGAGTCCATAGAAAATCACAAGTCAGGAGAAGGAAGCACCGGATGCAACGCAACCCACCGCTTGCGCGAGGCCTTCGCAGAAAGTAGAAAAGTGGCTACCGCTTCATGCACATGCACTGAGCGAGAGGTGAGCAGTGAGGAGGGGAAACCTTGGTGAGCCGGACTCGCCGCCCTGGTCTCTGCCTCGTTTTTTGCAGGGCTGCTGGACCATTTCCATGGATGCATCATGCGTGTGTTCATAGGAAACGCTTGATGAATGAATGAATGAATGAAATCTCCGTCTGGCCGATCGCCTCTCATTACTCGGGGGCCCCTCCCCCCTCGTAACAGTTCGTCGACACGCATTCGCGTGGGGTCCCATCGAGTCCCAACGTATGGACACAGCGACCACCTTCGCATTAAGCGCCAACACACAGCTCTTTTTGAGACTGTGTAATCTCATCCCAGTCAATCAGCCGCTTCCTTGATGATCCGCGCTCTTGCAGGCTGAGAGATATGCTCGATTGGCCTTGTGTATGGCAAGGGACGGGAGGAGGTCTGGAGCATTCCTTGTATGCCAGCCTCTGAAGGGAGGCATCCCTTCCTATTCAAGCAGAGCAGATTAGATCGATTCCATGGTATCACTTAAGGCCCTCTGCAACGTATTTGACACGAGCGAAGCTGCTGTAAGGGTGGCATTTAGTCACTCGAACATCATACAGGTTTTCCCTAATGCCAACACAACGCATTACTCACACACACGAATACATATATACAATCGAGGCCGCACGTACACAAGTGACCGACAGCAGAACGGGACCATTCTGCGTTTTCAGTTGTCCGTGCAGCCCAGCCCCACTGATGGCGGAGAGGCGACAGAGGCTTCCTAGCTCGCAGACGATCATGACAATGGAAAGCCTCAAGAAGTGAAGGGGGCGTCCCCAGCCCGAGGTGAAAGAGCCTTCCACGACAGCCACCGCCCCTCCAGAAGAACATGTTATGTGATGACCTTGTGTCTCTGAGTGGCAAGTCGACTTGAGACTGATGGACGATGGGACAATGAACTTTGACTGCGACTGCATCCATGTATGCACGCACGGTTCTTGTCTTCCGTTCAAACGTCCTCAGACAGGCAACCTCTTCCTTTTCCACTTTCCCTGCACACGAACACACATGTGTGTGAGGTGGTGTGGGATCTGGCTGGGTGGTGTGGTGAAGGTGCGACCTTCGTGTGGGGTAGATGGCAGTGGCGCTGCCGGCGCGCTCGCAGCTGCTGCCGCAGATCCAGAGGCCTCCGAACCATATCATCCGCAGACCTACTCGCTACATGAGCAACACCACCTGGCAGTGTGCACAAGATGGAAAGGTGCACCGCACGGGTGATGGCTGAGCTGCGCACGTGCTCCCTTACCGTCCTGTGGTGTGTCTGGCCCACTTGGAGATCCCGACGGCTCCCCGAAGCCAACAGTCGAAGAACCTGAGTGCGCACACACAAAGAGAGCAGGAAAACGGTGCGGGACATGTCAGTGCGCCATCCCCGATGCAAGCATCCATGCCAGAAGGCGAATGCAAACGAGATCTATCTGATCTGACGGCGCAGCCGTGCGCAGTGGGCAGATCTCCATCTTTTTGTGCATGGATGCGGACAGTGAGTGGTCGGTCACCATCCCCGCGATGCATACCTATGCGCTGCGGTGGTTGCACTGCTGCCTCCACTTTTGTTATCCTTGGGCTTCTTGTCGCCCATGCACAGGCTGGAGGGGCGAGGCTGTGTCGGTAGCTGAGGATACGTATCAGTAGGCTAGAATTCAGTCAGCTGAAGATGTATAATAGCTCGGCTGGGTAGGATCTGTCGTAAGATAGGCGTCAGAGCGAGCTCTGACGAAGCCTGGCCGCAGAGCGTCTCGCCCGGCCAAGTTTCGCCCCCCCGCCGCCCATTTGCGCATGGCTGGCATTGCATGCGTCCAGATCGCTTCTTTTGTCTCATTGTCTCATCTTGCATCGTCTTCGTGGTTTTGGAGTGCTTTTGACGTTTTCATCGTTGGTGAAAGACCATCTCCCTTCGATTTAACGTTACCGTTCGGCATTGACGTTTTCCGCTTTCCCCCCACATGGCTTCGAGCCTGCCACTCTGAGCCCTGCCGGGCAACAAGACGTCCACCCATTGCCGCAGGTAAGTTGCACGAGAGCACCGCATGAAGGCAGGCGGGCAAGGTCTCTCGGCACGCATCCCGCGAAGGACTGGGGCTCTGTGTACTACGCCGGTGAAGGGTCGCTACTGCAGGGCGCCTGTGACAGTCTTGGGGTACACATCCGCGCAGTGAAGGGGGCTCTCCCTGTCGAGATGGCTGAGTCCGCCGGGGTAGTTCCCCAGCTGGATTGCCCTGCTCGTCGTGCATCGCACCTTGGGCTCCCATCCATCCTCCCAGACCCAAGATCTATGTGTTTTCTGTCGATCATCTTCGTGTCTCCCCCTTCCTTGATGCAACCGACTCATGTGAGGCATGATTCTTCCCCCGTCGGCCCTGCTCTGCACCCTTCTCGGTGCTGCATGCAGGGAGACACAACTTCACCCAGCTGTGATGTGGGGATTCATGTGTTCCTGGCTGCATTCAGAGCTGCAGGGCTTCGCCCAGCGCCTGTCTGCAGTTCGGCAGGTGACCTGCCCATCTGATGATGCCTCTCATGGTCGATTGCGGGGATATGTTCGTACAAAAGCGGGGCTGGATGGACACGACTGACTGACCGATCAACTCCGCCCTCGCTGGCGAGTTGTGTCCTGTCCATCCACCCTGGTGCATGTTCCATGCTTGATGGACGATGGATGAGCCTGGGTGCATATGTGTGTGGACATTGGATGGTGCGGCCCGCTCACGATGGCGTTGAGCGCCCATCACGAGCGTTTCATATTCGCTGCAAATCTCGAGGCACACACGGCACACATTGACGGATGATCCCATGACACCACTAGACATGGCTGTATTGTTGCTGCCTGCCCCTTTGGCGCACACACACGGGTCCCCCATCCAGAGGTCTGAGGTCTTGGGTCTGTCTGACTCCCTCTGCGAGGACGCGCTGGCCGGCTTGACGGGATCACAGGCCCCCAGACGCCCCCTCCTCACAAACACAAGAGCTGCACAGACGGACGGAGAGAAGGCATGCGCGCCGAAGAGGACGGCACACCCCTGCGATATCCGTAAGCCCACAAACACGCTTGCATGAGCCCACAAACACGCTTGCATGCATACGGGGCAACCCGGCTCTCTCATATAGCGCGGGGCAACCCGGTATCTTTCACATAGCGCGGGGCAACCCGGTATCTTTCACATAGCGCGGGGCAACCCGGTATCTTTCACACAGCGCGGGGCAACCCGTCTGAGACGGGCCCCAAAGACAGGTGACAGACTAGGCAAACTGACTGATGGATGGATGGATGGTTTGGCTTGATGTGGGTATGTGCATGAGCGTAGCTGCACGACTGACTCGAGGGCAGGGAGGTGGGTATTGCCAGGGACAGAGCAGCCGCATAGCCGCAAGCAGACAGACAGACAGACAAACTGACTGATGGATGGATGGATGGTTTGGCTTGATGTGGGTATGTGCGTGAGCGTGGCTGCATGACTTACTCGAGGAC
>CDMY01000825.1:0-17142 GCA_001179505.1 Vitrella brassicaformis | reverse complement strand
GGACTCTTCAACGGTCTTGACAAACGAATAGGCCTCGCGATACGACTTTTCCAGAGCCGCCACAGCCTTCGAACCCATTTCCTTCAAAATCACAGGGCAAGACAATAGATATGGGACTCTATGAGTCGCAAAGGCTCTGCTCACATGGAGGATGAGCTCAAATGGTGCTTCGTGAGCGCACATCGCTTTGCATCGCTCAGATCAAGCTTTCTCAGATGCGACAGCAAGTACAGCTGGTCGATAATCGAAGGCCGCTTCTTCTGCAGGACCTTGTCCCTCTGTACTGGAGAAGTAGCTTGCTCGATGCTAAGAGCGCAGCTGCTGAAAGATGGGATTTGTCTGAAAAAATGATGGGATTTGTCCGAAAAAAGTCTCCCATGTGCTTCAGAAGGACCATGAAATTGAAAGGAAAGACTGACCCTCTGGCGATCTGAAGAATTGTCTTCCAGCGATCTGAAGAATCGTCTTCCGGCCTACAGACAACAAGAAGATAAGGGAAAGAGAAAAGTCCACGTAAATCAAGCACCTGCTCACTTTGTTTTCCATACCGAAAGCTCCAGTTGCTTTGAGATAGACATCTTGGAAGCCACCTCAAAGAGCGATTCCAGCATTTCTTTTTGATCAAGACAGCCACATGGAAGTTGGTGTCTCCATCCTGCAGGAGAGAAAGGCCATGAACGTTCTGCATCTGAGCAAGTGAGTGAACTGGTCTGACTTTACCTGATTCTGAGCCATCAAGAAGCTGTGGAGGTCGTCCAACTCTGCATCCTTCAGCAAATTCTCCAGAAAGCGAGCCTGCATTCGCTCGCAGCTGTGGAGCATTAAACTTCAGGTGGATCGGTGTCATGCCGACCTGATTTACATAGAGCGCAAGACACAAAGATGATGACTGATCCCATAAGGTTTTACGTGTGTCCTCTCTCACCCAGTTCTGGCAGCCGAGCGAGCTAATACCTCCCTGCTGCAAGAGCATCTGAGTGGCTTGATAATTAAAATCTCCGCTCATCACGAAAAGATGAAGGCAGGTGCTCTTGTACTGTGCACAGGATGAAAAAAGCTGTTCAGCTGACATTGCTTTGCGAAATCAGTCCTCCTCACCGAGTCTGTAAGTCTGTAATACTTCTCGCTCTGAAAGGGCCCCAAGTAAGGCGCCATCATATCGAACAAATCTCGGGCCCCAAAAAGCACAGCGACGTGAGATGGCGTCAGATCTTTTTGTGCGAGAGCAGAGGTCCATCACAGATGAGACGAGATGATCCAATAGACCGTACCTTCATCCAATCCATACCTGCCCTTTCATTCCCAGGAGTTGACTACCGCCGTAGTCGAAGAAGACATGCATAATATGCAACGAACGGCTCCCTCGCCCCGCCGCCTTCCCACTGTCGTCAGGCAGGCAGGCAGGCAGGCAGGTAGCAGAGAAAACTTCTGTCTGCCCCCGTGTCGAACTCCGTGTGACCTTATCGGACACGATGCAATAACGCGTGCGACCCATCCAATGGCACATATAATGAATTCACACGTGTGGACAGCTGTGCAGATGTACACGTGTGTAACGGCGAAGGATGGAGGCAGATACAGACCAATACACTGCACACAGCGAGTGGGGCCATCATGAAGGCTACAAATAGTCTGATAGCTCTCTCTTTCTCAAGTCCAGAGCGAGCAAGTGTGCGATCCCGTCCCCTTGGAGTGTTGCCTTTACGACACTAAAGTAACGATCTATCTGACAGAGGCTCACATATCCGTAACCCATCGTGTGCGAATTGCGTACACGAGTAGGCAGAGAGCAATGCTGAGCCGCCATGACAATTCACAACGGCACGCACGCACATGTAAAAGCTAGATGAGAGACAGACCTAGGCCGTGGTATGTCGTCCCCTCGTGTGTGTCCCCAGCAACACAGCATATTTGCCATCCAGCTATAAACAGCCTATTTCAACACAGCACCCAATTCCCCCCACCCACCTACGCACGTACAAAAGCGGATACAGACAGACAGACAGACAGAACAACCCCCACCCACGCATCCATGGAGACACGCTGCCGTTGATGGTGTCGCTCAGTTGTTGCTGCCGCTGTGACGAATGGGGGCGGGCGAAGGCTTAGCGCTCTTCCCTCCCTTGCCCTTCTTGCCGCCTTTGCCTGCCACACGCAGAAGGAGACACCACCAAGTAGACAGACAGACAGACAGACAGACAAGGACGTGTGAACTCACTTACCTGGGATGGTGTGTCCACTGCCGCTCTGCTTCTCCTCAAGACGGGCGATACGTTTGATGAGGTCTTTGCACGTGTGCACTTGGAGTGTGTGTATCTCATGAATGTCTGTGTGCGCACCCCTGCGCACGCACGAGTGGACTTGAAGTGTGTGTATCTCTCATGAATGTCTCTCTGCGCACCCCTGCGCACGCACGGTCGACTTGGAGTGTGTGTATCTCACGAATGTCTCTGTGCGCACCCCTGCGCACGCACGTGTGGACTTGGAGTGTGTGTATCTCATGAATGTCTCTGTGCGCACCCCTGCGCACGCACGTGTGGACCGCATGCACGTGTCGACTTGGAGTGTGTGTATCTCATGACTGTCTGTGTGCGCACCCCTTCGCACGCACGTGTGGACTTGGAGTGTGTGTATCTCATGAATGTCTCTCTGCGCACCCCTGCGGCATACGCGACCCTCTCGACCGAGCCGCAGCCGTATATCCCGCTTCCCGCGCTGCCACCAAAGTGGTTTCCAAGTCCATCCAGGGCAAGGCCCCTTTCCACCCTGGCGACCATCGTGCCACCATCAGCCACGCCCTCACCCAGAGCCGGCAGCAGCAGGACATCGACCACAAAGCCAAGAGAGAAGCCGCCCTTCCCCACGTCGATCGCCAGCGTCATCGCGTCCTCTCCCGCAGCGCCGAATACAAGACGTCCGGCTGGCTGACCGCCCTCCCGCTGAGAGACAACAACACTGATCTTGATGCTGCGGAGTTCCGAGATGCCCTCAACATGCGATACGGCCGACACCCGCCAGGCCTCGCTGCACGCTGCGACCACTGCAACCAGCCCCTCACCGTCGACCATGCGCTGTGCTGCAAGCGGTACGGCCTGGTGATTCGTCGCCACGACGAGCTGCGGGACACTTTTGCCGAGCTGATTGGGATGGCGTGAAGAGAGGCTGGTGTGCGCCGAGAGCTGGTGTTGAAGGAGGGAGAGGAGAGAGAGGGGGGGGTCAGGGCGGACATCGTCGCTCGGGGCGTGTGGGAGCGGCAGGCGGCTGCGTCGTTTGACATCTGCATCACTGATGCTGACGCACCGTCTTATGCTTCCAAGAACCGATCGACCAAGGCCATCCTGAAGCAGCACGAGACCAGCAAGAAGAAGAAATACCGCTCGGCCGTCTGCGACTCCCGCATGACCTCTGCCCTCTGGTGGTGACGTGCGACGGTGTGTGGGGACACGATGCCAACGTGTTCATCGCCCACATGGCTCATGCGCTGTTGGAGAAGGAGGGGTGGAAGGGTCGGGGATTCAGTCATGTGTCTGGGTGGATTCGCTCGCGTTTGTCTATCGCCCTCGCGCGTGCAACTAGCTACTGTCTGCGTGGGGGAGGGAGAGGGGGGTTTGCGGGGCTGGGGTGTGCTGATGGGGCGGGGATCGATCCCTCCTCCCCTTAAGCTTGTTTGACTCTGCGTGCTCATGGGACTGTATTTATGAGTGTCACGGACATACAGACGAGTGTTACGGTTAATGCAAAGTTGTCATCATATCGCTCTGTATACACGCCTGCGCAGGCCTGTAGTTGGATGGTGTATGCAACGAATGTCTCTCTGAGTTTGCGCATGCACACGTCTGCGCACGCCTGTAGATGGAGGGTGAGTGCAACGAATGTCTCTCTGTGTACACGCCTGCGCACGCTGGAGGGTGTATGCAACGAATGTCTCTCTGAGTTTGTGCATACACACGCCTGCGCACGCCTGCGCACGGTTGGATGGTGTATGCAACGAATGTCTCTCTGAGTTTGCGCATACACACGCCTGCGCACCCCTGTAGTTGGAGGGTCAGTGCAATGAGTATCTCTGTATACACACGCCTGCGCACGCCTGTAGTTGGATGGTGTATGCAACGAATGTCTCTCTGAGTTTGCGCATGCACACGCCTGCGCACGCCTGTAGATGGAGGGTGAGTGCAACGAATGTCTCTCTGTGTACACGCCTGCGCACGCCTGTAGTTGGATGGTGTATGCAACGAATGTCTCTTTGAGTTTGCGCATGCACACGCCTGCGCACGCCTGTAGTTGGAGGGTGAGCGGAATGAATGTCTCTCTGTGTGCACGCCTGCGCACGCTGGAGGGTGTATACAATGAATGTCTCTTTGAGTTTGCGCATGCACACGCCTGCGCACGCCTGTAGTTGGAGGGTGAGCGGAATGAATGTCTCTCTGTGTACACGCCTGCGCACGCCTGTAGTTGGATGGTGTATGCAACGAATGTCACTCTGAGTTTGCGCATGCACACGCCTGCGCACGCTGTAGTTGGAGGATGAGTGCAATGAATGTCTCTCTGTGTACACGCCTGCGCACGCTGGAGGGTGTATGCAACGAATGTCTCTCTGAGTTTGCGCATGCACACGCCTGCGCACGCCCGTAGTTGGAGGGTGAGCGCAATGAATATCTCTCTTTGTACACGGCTGGTAGTTGGAGGGTAAGTGCAATCAATGTCTCTCTGTGTACACGCCTGCGCACGCCTGTAGTTGGAGGTGTATGCAACGAATGTCTCTGAGCTTGCGCACACGCCTGCGGACGCCTTTAGTTGGATGGTGTATGCAACGAATGTCTCTCTGAGTTTGCACAGGCGTGCTCTGTGTACACGCCTGCACACGCCTGTAACGAATGTCTCTGAGCTTGCGCACACGCCTGCCGACGCCTTCAGTTGATGGTGTATGCAACGAATGTCTCTCTGAGTTTGCACATGCACACGCTTGCGCACGCCTGTAGTTGGAGGGTGAGTGCAATGAATATCGCTCTGTATACACGGCTGCGCACGCCTGTAGTTGGATGGTGTATGCAATGAATGTCTCTCTGAGCTTGCGCACACGCCTGCGTAGGCCTGTAGTTGTAGGGTGTATGCAACAAATGTCTCTCTGTGTAGACGCCTGCGCACCCCTTTAGTTGGATAGTGTATGCAACAAATGTCTTTGAGTTTGCGCACACGCCTGCGCACGGTTGGATGGTGTATGCAACGAATTTCTCTTTGAGTTTGCGCATGCACACGCCTGCGCACGCCTGTAGTTGGAGGGTGTATACAACGAATGTCTCTCTGTGTACACGCCTGCGCACGCCTGTAGTTGGAGGGTATATGCAACGAATGTCTCTCTGAGTTTGCGCATGCTCTCTGCGCACGCACACGCCTTCGCACGCCTGTAGTTGGAGGGTGAACGCAATGATTGTCTCTGAGCTTGCGCACACGCCTGCGCACGCCTATAGTTGGAGGGTGTGCGCAACGGATTTGTCTCTCTCTGTTTGCTGTTTAATATTTGATCAATTTCTGTATTCTGATAATTCGGTGCTATTTTCTTTCTTCTTTTATGTTCTTATGTATTCTTTTGTTTGATGGTTAAGTGTTTATTTTGCGGGAGAGACAACGCGTGCTTGCTGATTCAGTGCGTTAGGGGCGGGAGAAACAGACGATGCTTCGCTTCAAGAAATGACAAACATCAATACATAGACCACATAGCTCTTAAGTGAAATCATAATTCAGAGCTATTCATTGATTAAGCAGTCATGACACAGGATGCTCTGGCACTCGCTATTCTGGCATCAAAAACACTAGAATGCAACTGGGCCTGACGTTTTTGCTGTGGCTCGCCCAGTGGGCAAGAAGCGTCCGATCAGGGTTTGCTACTAGCCGTTGTTCTCTGTTCGCTTCCAAGCTATGTAGCTTGACACACTGAAGCAAGGCGAGTCAGTGAGGTTGGTTGGGAGAGATTCCCTTCCGTAGAAGCGCTCACCGCGCCCATTGGCTTTACTCACTGATGCGCTGACTCTGACTGCCTGTGAATGATGGTTGGGAGCGTGCTTGAGATCGGAAGAGCCACCTCGAGATCTGCTGCAGCACACGCAACGGGACGGCAAATGACGTCTTGACTTGTCTTGACGTGTCGAGCAGAACCGCAACGGAATCAGCTACAGAAAAAATCCCACAGGGTTTCATACGCTTGGGGTTTCCCTCCGATAGAAGGATTTTTTTCGACACTCGCTTCGCTCACGTCAAAAATCCCTTTTATATGACTACTGCTCAGTGGTCGTGCCGTTGCTGAAATGAGGTGGTTTGCTGCAGCTGTGACCGTCCTTATCCAGGGCTCCCTCGTCATTAGGCCTGCTTCAGGAGGAGGACTGCAGACGAGACTGCGGGTCAGAAAGGACCAAAAAAGATATAGCAAGAACGCATACACAAGCTGTGTCGTCTGTTTGTGATCACTCAGGGTCCGCACCGTGCTGTCAAGGGTACATTGAGCATGCAGATGGCGCCCGGCCCAGCGAGCGTGGATCCTCTGCTGCCTCCCAATGCACTGAAAAGGCCCTGGTGCTGGAGCCTCGAGCGGGAAAGGAAGCGAACAATCCTGGCACTCGATGGTGGCGGCGTGCGTGGAATCGTTGCGGCGTGTGTGCTGGGAGTTCTGGAGGATGAACTTCGGAGGCAATCGAACATAACCGACCTGACGATTGGTGAATGCTTTGACGTCATCGCCGGGACTTCAACCGGAGCCATCCTTGCGACATACCTTTCGGCGTATTGCGGCAAGAACACCGAGGCGACCACCTTTCCCGGCACCAGGATTGTACTGAATGGTAGTGCAGCCAGCGCCTCAGAGATGTATGAAGCGATGGCCGACAAGATCTTCCCCAAAGTCAGGCTTCGGTCGGTTCGGCGACCGTGGGTGTTTGTTGGGCCGAAGCATGATGCAGATGGATTGGAGAAAGCGCTGCAGGCGGCAATGCATCCTAATTGCACCACTCTTGAAGAGTTTATCAGTGCGACCCCGAAGAGACCGGAGAGAGGAGACTGGAAAGGCCCCACTCTCTTCGTTACAGCGTACGATATGGTCTTTAGGCGCCCTGTCGCCTTCGTTGGTGATCGGCTCCGACCCAAAGCCTCATTCATACGTCTGGACCACTTCACTTTTCCCTACCACGATCGTGCGCTGGCTCAGGGTGTGCCGGACTATCGATGGAACCTTCTGTGGAACCGCTTCCAGAAGCTGAAGAATGACCCCATTATCAGAGAAGTTTACGGTGATGCCGGCAATCTGACGAGACTTGGAGATGCTGAGCTGCCTCTGGGGTTGTGCAGGAATAAGCCAGAGACTGCACGCTACTGGTGGACGAAGCCAGACGTGGAGCTCTGGGAGATCTGTCGCTGTAGCACCGCCGCTCCCACGTTCTTCAAGCCCGCCCGCATCCGCAACTTCTTTCAGCGACCTCCAGCTCCCCAAAAAGCGGAGAGAACAGCGGATTTGGTGGCGTGTGATGGCGGTATTGTGGCAAACGACCCGGCCATGCAAGCTTTGAACTATTTGTATACACAGGGGAAGTTGTTTAGACTTCTATTAGCGCTGGGTGCGGAGATTGTGGAGGAAGAAGAAATGAGCGAGAAAGACAAAAACTTCTTCGCCAAACACAAGGACTTCTTCACCAACCTGACACTTGCGCATCACGCGGTCCTGAGCATCGGGGTGGGCGTCTCTTTCCGCGAAAAGGGAGTCGAAGAAGCTGCAAAGACTCATAGTGCAGCCGACTGGCTGGGAGCCGACAAGTGGAACTTCCGAGAGGCCAAGGGCAACATTATCGACGCACTAATGGCTTCCTCGTCCATTCTGGCACATTTCAATCTCGACGTTGCCTTCTCAAACGAGGGCGTGCCCCAGCAGTACCTCCGTGTGCAGTGCAGCGCTGACAAAAGCGGGAGGAGCGTGGGCCGTGCACCGTCACACGTATATGCTGCGCTCGAGAAAATGGATGATCCATCGAGCATCCCGGATCTAAAGAAGATCGGCAAGGCCCTTGCAGAACTCTATCGGCCTCTCATCGCCGATTTCGTCGATCAGTACCTTCTAACACCTTGACCTCACTGTGCCGGGGGGGAGAAGGGGATAGGAGTACGTGCGTGGGTGTAAGAAAGGGCGTAAGTATGAGTGAATGCATGGGGAGTCAAAGCCATCGTTTTGTATGTGTTTCAGGGATGGATAGCACCATGCCTATGTGCCTTCTTTTCTTGCGTGTTTGCTCACTGACTTCCATGCGTGCTTGCTTTTCTTACGCCGAGAAGGTTGCGGTCTAACGATTTGGGCGCAACCGATGCATGCGTGCTTGCGCTTGCGTGCAGACGATGCGTGCTTGCTTTGCATAGCGAGAGGGGAACAGACGAGAACAACACACGATGCAGAAGGGAGAGGTGCGGACTCTGCATGCTTGCTTGTGTATGTGAGGAGGGACTGATGCGTAGATGCATAGATGTGTGCTTGCTTCTAAGTGTGTGGAGCGAATGCACACTTGCTTTCTATGGCTGGAGAGAGGGGGGGCAGACGATACTTGATCGTGCTTGCGTTGCATACCTGCGTGCGTACGTTCTTGAGTCCTTTCAATGTGGGCAAAAGCGTGTGCTTTTGTCGGGCAATGGTGACTTGTGTGCCATGGTGCATACTTGTGTACGCTGGTGGAAAAAGCAATGCGTGCTTGCTTGTCGTATGCATTGATCAGTTCTCACTAAAGTTTTTCAGAGAGACGCAAAAGGGACATCCATATCCTAAACGCCGCCTTACTTTTTTGATCAGGTATGGTTTCTCTATGTAACTGCCTCACTCGTTTCCTTTGAGGTGTGTGTCGGGGTCTTTTTTGGCCAGTGAATGAGGCTCTTAATGATGAGCGCATGAGTATGAAAACCGCGGTCTGCAGTAGTCAGCAGTATTCAGGAGTTTCTTATTCGACACTTGCTGACCCTGCTTTTTCTACCATGAATGGATGCCTGCCTGCCTCTTCCTGTGGTGGGACCTGGAGGGCTTTTTTGGCGTTGATCAGCCCGTAAGCTTACTCTTCTAGGTGCCCCAAGCTTAGGGCGCTTGGGTGATATCGGTAGGCAACAGGATTGGACGAGGGGGGAGAGGGTGGCAGTGAGAACAAGGGAGGCAGGAGTACATGAGTTGATGAAAGCAATGGCGTGGGATGAGTGGTTGAGTGGAGGAGGCAGTGCTATAGGCACTTCTCATGCTTCTGCTTCACACACAGAGAGTCAGTGAGAGGACGGAAAGCACGATGCGATGCCTGTCTGCCTTCTTCCCTCGTGTCTGTGCTGTATTTGGTGCTCACAGACTGGTGGTGAGCTTCAGGGAGTGAGCGAGCGACTGAGTGGGGTCTGCTTTCGCAGTCTCTGTGTCTGGACGGAAAGGAGAGGGGACAGGCGAACAGTCTAGCTTCGCGGTGGCGCACACTGCACTCATTCGTCAGCAGTGTGGCCGTCGGTAGTTTGGCCTTTTGTAGCCGAATGATTGATGCATCATATTGGTTGCATACCGTTTGTCTACCTGCTTTTGCAGTGCCTCTTTTTCTTCTCTCTGCTTGTCTGCTGTTTTTGGTGACAGCATTTTTCGCTCACTGACTGGTGCATGAGCCTGAGTGGGGTCTGTCCTGTCAGTATTATAGAGATGGAAGGGAGAGGGAGAGGCGAAGACAGTCGCCCTACAATGCTGCTTTTCGTCGGGGTTTTTATGTCTGACTGTCAGTATCCGGCCATTCGATAGTTATCGATGGCCGCCCTCATGTCAGTTTGATGGATTGCCACACAATGTCAGCCAAACTGACTCTTTCGTAGTGGTGCTGGTGTGTTTGCTTCCACGCACAGTGATTCCTCTGGGTGATTGACGTCCGCAGACAGGTGTGGTCCATGAATATGAACATCTTCACTAGCACAAACACGAATCATTAACTGTGAAAATATCAATGCAATGAACTCATGGGGGGACACGTGGTTAACGGAAAGCGCATCGGCACGAGGAGTCCATCAAGAATGCATAATCTACATTGTCAGAAAACACACTATATGTTGTATCATTATCTTCACAATTTGCGTTGTTCGCTTTACAGCTTGAAGTCGGGACAGGCAATAGTTTCACATTCTTTCAGTGAAATTATCAGCAGTGATCCAATTCTTTGACATTGTCTATCGATACGTATGGAACTATAGGACCTTGTGAGCTCGCAAATCACGATGTGAGGAGAATTTCTCCTCCCGTTGCCTGTGGTGGGCTACGCAAGCGCCACCATCACGCCCACCTCATCGCGAGCTCCCTACCGATGTGCGGGTCGCCTCACGTCTCTCAGAAGCGAACAATGCGGCCATTCTACGTCGGCCGCGCTGGACCTGAGTTGCCCATGCAACAGGAATCAGCAGTCCATGTGCGTCCAATCGTCCTCTCTCTCTTCTTGCTTGCATGCGCCACCCGCTTCTGCCCCTTCTCAACGCAGCCGAACTACCTGAATAACATTGCCGAGCATCCCGTGCACGACATCTCCCACCAGCCCAAGAGCTCAGTGCTAATCCGTGCCAGCTATCCCGCCCTTTGTGCGTCGTCGTTTGAACTTTGCGTCTCGTACGCTGACGGCCACTTCCCCAGGGGCTTCACTTCGGCACCCACCATTGCCGAGCATCCCGTGCACGACATCTCCCACCAGCCCAAGAGCTCAGCGCTAATTTTTGCCAGCTATCCCGCCCTTTGTGCGTCGTCGTTTGAACTTTGCGTCTCGTACGCTGACGGCCACTTCCCCAGGGGCTTCACTTCGGCACCCACCATTGCCGAGCATCCCGTGCACGACATCTCCCACCAGCCCAAGAGCTCAGCGCTAATCCGTGCCAGCTATCCCGCCCTTTGCGCGTCGTCGTTTGAACTTTGCGTCTCGTACGCTGACGGCCACTTCCCCAGGGGCTTCACTTCGGCACCCACCATTGCCGAGCATCCCGTGCACGACATCTCCCACAAGCCCAAGAGCTCAGCGCTAATCCGTGCCAGCTATCCCGCCCTTTGTGCGTCGTCGTTTGAACTTTGCGTCTCGTACGCTGACGGCCACTTCCCCAGGGGCTTCACTTATGTGCACTCTACATGTGAAGGGTTGATGATGTATGACAGACTCGGTGGGTGGTCGGGCAGGGCATGCAAACAGTGATTGAATTGGAGGGACAGCTAGTGTAGTTCTTAGTTTGCATTGTTGATGGACTCTTCGTGCCGATGCGCTTTCCGTTAATCACGTGCTCATGGAACTATAGGATCATCTGATCATTAGTAATTGCTTGTGCTTGACAATAAGCAATAACATCTTGCATGGCTTGACTAGGAGTCTGGAGGTTCCGTTAGAAAAGGAAAGCAAGAACAACATGAAAAGGTTCAGAACACTGCAAACAAACAAGAACCCTATTCTCTTCCTGTTGGTCGACATTTGCTGGAACCAAATACGCGATATCGTGCCGTAAACTTGTGCTTTCACTCCTTTATTCAACTCGTCCAAAAACGGTATACTTGTCCTCTCCACAGGATCTTCGACTTTCGCTAAGGTTCTGCAATTCGCTTTGGCTGTCCTGTAATTCGCTTTGGCTGATGTTCTGCGATCTGCAACGAGCCTTCAGTATCTGTCGATGGTCACAAAACGACATTGCCAGCAGCGTTATTTCAGTATTGCTATTGGACGGAGCCCGTGGAAATACGAATCTAACTATCCTCGATTTCAGGCTCTGCGGAAAGAAGACCAGTCAGTCATTTACGATGACATCATTTTTTCCGTTCGCAGTGCAGTCTAAATGAAAGTTTTACTTCCTCTTTGCTGACACACACACACACACACACACAAAGGAGATACCTTTATCTACTCTCTTCACGTGTTGTCTTTCGACTGCATGCAGTGTGGAGCGAGCGGTTGGCGACTTGTGTGTTACGTCATCATCATCGCAGGCACATCATACACACGTGGGCACCGACTTGTTTTCCGTTCTTCTATCTTACTGGACGTTCGTTTTTTGTTGGGTGATGCGGCGCCTGCGACGCCCGCGAGGCGTCAAGCCTTCATCCTCGTCAGAGTGCGCAATGTCGATAGTGTTGATGATGCGTCGGGTCTGTTGATAGCGCTGGTGAAGCCTCATTTCGAGTGCAGGAAGGAAAAGGCACGGCGTTACCGAGGGGTGATCCGTGACGGAGCCATCCACCGGCGAGTGTGTGAGGATATCATATCGTTTTGCGCGGAAGAGCTGCAAGGGGGTGAGGTGATGGGGATAGTGGACTCGCCTATCAAGGGGGGCGACGGCAAAAAGGAGTTCTTGCTGGGACTTAGGAAGAGAAATATTAAGGCACATATGAGCGAGTGACCGGGCCGAGAGTGCATTCAGTGGCTGCGCGCACACCTTCTGACTTGTGTGCTCAAACATGCAAACCCTGGTGCTGGGGATGCATGAGAATTGTCTTTGCGCGTTCAGGTGCAAACGGTGATATGTCTGCTCAATGCTATGCACGCCATGCCGAACTGCACTTTTCCTTGGCGACCTGGGGTGTAAGGCAAAGCGGCCGAGCCGCGGAACGGCAGTCAAGGAATGAACGCAGATGGTGTAAAGGCATCAGGAATGGACAATAAAACGAGACGCCTTTGTCTGGCCATTTTATGCCTATCTAATGTCCAGCGCTAAAATTCAGGCTGAATGCAGACATACAGAGATGCGTATCTGTGTCTCTCACGTATCCATACATGTTCCCAGGATGTTTCCAGGATGGACGAAGTCATACACAATGACACTTAAGAAATACAAGGAGACACACACCGTGCGAGATTGATCGTTCATCTCAACTCCTGGGTTCTCCACCTTTGCCGTGAAACCAACCAAGTTTCTTCTTTTTGCACTGGATCGTGCAAGCAACATTCAGTTATGTGTGAAATGATCTTAAGGAGGGAGGTGCGTCGTGATGCTTGCAGAAATCCGACAAGAATTACTCGAAACGGGCCATGTGCGGTCTTTCCGGCTGGATGAAATATGTCTCTGCGCATACCTGCGCACACCATGGGAGCATTCGTGATTCACTTTCTCTTATCAGGGAGGTGATGCCTCTCCAGCTTGTGGGCCATTTTAGCAGAAGAGGCAGTGTGAGTTATCTCACTATCGTGTCTAAGTGACGGAGCTCCTTAACACTCAACCTGATCTTGTTGGCCTCGCCCAGCAGGTTCACGAGTCGGATGACGTCCAGCTGAGAAACTACAATGCCAATGTCATTGTGCATAAGGTGAGTGTGAAAGCCATTCGCTCATCACATTTAGTGTCAATTTGTCGCAGCTTTACGTGCTTGACACCATTTGGGACATGACGGGAGTTGTCAAGCTCATCCTTGATGGCCACACGCAAGTTTCGCCGGCGAGTCAGCGCGACCACAGGGTGACAATCGCACCATCATTCTTGGCCATCGAGCGGTGTGCCCCACATTGCGATTGATCTTACTCGCCAGGGATGGAATCCGGAGCTCTTCATAAAGCAGAATGAGGCCATCGAGGATCTCACGACTTTAAGGTAGAGGCAACTAATGTAAAGGCGACCCTAATGTAAAGGCGACCTTTACTTCTTTCCTGCGTACATTGGCTCTTATGTCTCTGCGTCCTTCAGACTGAAAGTTGAGGCATTTTCTACAAGACTGAAGAGAAGGAACGCCACGCTGCATGACAGATGGATAGCACCGATGCATCTGAGGTTGTATATTGACTTGCAGCAGTTTGAAGCCTAAATGGCCATGCTGGAGACCGACACTGGCTGCACACCGTAGAAGAAAGCCAACTTGCGTCGAAAGCGTGGCTCAAGATGCAGGAGGACTACAGAGACAGGATAGATAAGAACAGCAAGCATTGCCTGTCTCTGCGCATCTCCTCATTCGATCTCGCTCAGATGCCTGGCGCGCAAAACTGGTGCGTGAGAAGCGTTAATTGATGAGTTCTATGACCACGTCAAAAAGGGCAAAAGCATGAGCAATAAAGCTCAGCCCTACAGCACACAGAACGGACATCTCGCGGGAGAGGTAAACAAGACGATACATGACTGTATGTATGTCTCTCTCTCTGCAGGTAGTGCTTCGGGTGGACATATTACGTCCTCTCGAAAAAAGGTCCACTGGCCTCTGGGGGTGATCGAGCAAGCTTCAAGCGAATCCCTTACGGTTGGATGCTTGGCTCTGCAAGTCTCTCCCCCTCTCTCTTGCTCCAGGTGTCTCTCTACCCGCTGTCCATGCGTCGGCTAGTTTGGTAGCGGCTGTTAGGCACAGCATCAGGTGACCTCACATCTACTCACTCAGCAGACTCACACAAGCGTCATGTCATCGCTGCCATCTTCTGTCCCTGTCAGGTTTTGTGAACCGTCTGGGTAGTGTGGGTGCGATTCTCCAGGGCAGCCTGACTGCCACACATCGCCGACACGTATGGCTGGGACGTCCTCTTCCTCGCTCTCTCGATGCTGGCAGTGTTGGCTGTGACGGCTCTAGCTCCACTCATCTCAGCAGAACTCAGCCCTGACTACCAGCGAGAGAGGGAGGCACAGAGCCAAGAACGCCTAGTTGTGAGGTTCTTGACAAGTCAACTTTTGACGTGACGTGAGTGACAGGGATATTGGATGGCCTGCCTCCGCGATGAGTCATGAGTCGCCTTTCATCAATGAGAGGGTGGATGAGAATCGGCTCGGCCCTGTTCTCGCTTAGCCTCCTTGAGTTCCCAAGGGGTTGCACGTGCTAGGACGAAGGAGTCAAGAAAGAGGGCCGAGGGCGGTTGGGTGACTGCTTCTTCTCCTGTCTGTGTGAATACTTGTCGGTGACGCGCTCTCATGCGACGGGACTCTGTGAGGGGGGAGCGTTTCACCGAAAAGGTGGCGGGCATAATGCCGCGGTTCGAGTCGTGAGCCTACATCCATTGGTGAATCAGGCAATGAAAAACACTCCTTTTCTGCTGAACGCTCTTCATGTTCCTCCTCGTGTTGCGTCATCCTTGTGTGCTTCGCCCTTTCTCGGCACTGGGCAGCCACCTCTTGCCGCATGACAGCACAGAAGAGACACAGGAGGGAGCACACAGCGTCGACAGAGAGATATCGTCCATCATAAAAGGCGGCCAGCACCCGAAGGTGGTATGGTGGAGCGCTGGGCGCACCAAGGGAGGACCATGCTCTCGCGGTGATCAAAGTAAGACACAAGCAATCTAAGGCCCGAGGGCTCGCCTGCGTATGCCTGCGTGCGTGTAGGGAAGGCGTGGATTTCCAAACACCTATCCAGGATGGGCAGATTTCGATAGAGGACAAGAGGAGATGCCAACAAACTGAATTGGCCTTTGCTTGTGAAAAACTCGCTGCGTTTTTTGCAGCTGAAAGTGTAACTCTTCAGAGGGCTCTATATACATATCCGATCTGGTGTAAGAAGGCGCGAAGAAGTACAGAAATGGCTTCTCGTCACGTGTGCTGTTGTCTATGCATGTTTATGTGCCAGGTTCAAGAAGTCACGGTGTTGATTCAAGGCTCCAGCCGGCATCCACCTGTGGATGAGGATCTGAAGGTATATCTGAGGAAGCCGGCGTCGAAAATTGTGAACACGAAAGACAACAAGGCTATGCAGATTGTCAGGGCGCTCGAGAATAGAGGTGTTAGCACCAAATGAGCTCGGGAGAAGGGACGTACTGCTGATACGAGACAAATGCTCCCTTTGTCGGCACGCTTGCAGGAAGGCTCTCAAGGCTGAATGGCTGAAGACGCCTCACTTTCTGCTGGGGGAGTGTCAAACATGGACTCGACCTCGTGAGGGGCGGAAGGTTCAGGTAGAATGGCCGCCTTACAAGAAATGGTACGATGACTCCTTTTGACAAGACAGTGCCAAGTGATAGGCGGTTGCTCTGCACCTTTATTCACTGAGATACTTCCTGACGTGCTCTTTGTGAGTGGTTTTTTACATGAACCGATCAAGCGTCCATCAAGGGAAGGTGTCAGCTTGCACGTTCAGAAGCACAAGCCACGAGCCACTGTCACACTAAGTGTTTATGGAACATTACTGAAGGGAATTGCACGTACGTAAGCGTGTTCATTGATCTGTTCTCCTCAGCGCCAGCAAGCCATAAAAGCTAGAGTTGAAAAAGAAGAGAATCCTAACATTATCAGAGAGATGCCATGAGACGTGCCACCGACTACAGTAACCATCGTCATCTCCCTCAACAAAGTCAGCTTCTGCCTTTAGTCAAAAAGCGATCTGCAATCCAATGAGCATCTACTTCGCCCGTCTCTACCCCCGCTTATCTGCACAGCCGTACTAGAAAACAAGGCACTAACCAAATCATTTGAAAATAACCATGTATGTGTCGGCCATTCGAAGCTGACCGACTGACTGGTTTTGCCTGATTCTTGCATCCACATACAGATGCAATACAATGCAAACATCTGCCGTACAGTCTTTGAGATGTCTCTCCTATCAACACAACCGTCCGTGACAGCATACAACATAGGCCTGACGTCTGGCTGGCGGTCCTTCTCCCTCACTGACCTGCAGCCTAGTAGTTCGCTCCCCCTCTCCCTCACTACTGTGTCCATGCTGCGCAGCTCTCTCTCTGCATCTCTGTAAAGCGCCTCTTACTGTCACATACCGACCCATGAAACCCTTACGCCTTAAACATCAGGAACCAGTACAAACGAAAAAAATATACCTGCAGCGGCCATCATTCACGATGCAGTGAAAAGACACTTATAGAAAAGATGTTCATAAGCATGAAAAAGCGCCTTCCAAATCCCATAAACACATGAGCAGGCGAGTTGCTTTCTCATGGCAGCGCTTTCGTGGCGCACGAAGGTAAGTGAGAAGACGTCAGGCGACCTCACTTTATCGTCCATGTCAACACACTCGTGTAAGGCAATCGTAAGCGAGCCACAGATGGATCGTGACCAGAGGATCCAGCTTCCAAGTCAGGTGTGTTGACATGAATGATCTCGTACTCGCGCTTCGAGAAGGCCTTGTTGACCAGAATGTGGTCAAGGGCTTGCGAATTGCCTTCCGCGCTGAAGATGGTCGTGAAGCGCTCAGGAGGCTCAAGCTGGTCGGTGGTAAGATTGATGAGACCGACGTCCGTCAGC